>VXBA01002089.1:1158005-1205424 GCA_013399895.1 Serilophus lunatus | reverse complement strand
AGTTTCAGTCCCGCCCACCATCTTTGTTTTTATGGCTGAAGCACCTTAGAGACACCCCAGCGCCAACACGGGGCCGGGGCCGGCCCTCCATTGCTGTCCAAAAGTGGCAGCCGTGCTCAGGTTCCCGGCCAGGGCCAGCCCGGGGCTGCCACGCCGGTGCCAGAGACCTGGGCAATGACCAGGTGGAGGCAGGGGCAGGGTGTCCAGTGCATTTTAAAAATAGAGGGAGATAACAAAACACAAGAACAGCTACACTAGGTCAGACGAGAAATCCATGGAGTCCTTGATCCTGTTCCTAGCATAGGCTAAGAACAGGTAGAAGAAACAAGAGAGAACAAGATGGTCATATGGGGATACCTTCTCAGAGCTGTCCTGCAGCCTGGAAATTTTTATTTCAGGAACTTCTAGACTGAAAATAACCTGGACTGGTCTGATCCAGCACTTCTGATCTTCATATCTGTGTTATGGTGGTACTGCCCTGTGATGCCCTGGACCATCTCTACTCAGTCCTGCACATATATATGATGAACCAACAGAAAAATAACCACCTAGCTAGATAAGAGAATAGAGGTGAGAAAGCAACCAGGAATGCCTGGAGACCTGGGAGGAGAACTCCATCCCCTGAATCCCAGTCCCACGACAGCACAGTCCTTTCCAGCACCCTGAGAAGTTGGCAGCCTGGGGCTTCAACAGGAGCATGCTGTGCTGGGTTAGGAACTGGCTGAATGGCCGAGCCCAGAGAGTGGTATGAATAGTGTGACATCCAGTTGGCAACCAGTCATTAGTGGTGTACCCCAGAGATCAGTGCTGGGCCCGGTTCCGTTTAATATCTTTATTGATGACCTTTATAATGGAATCAAGTCCTTCATTACTAAGTTTGCAGACGACACCAAGCTCAGAGCAGGTGTTGATCTGTTGGAGGGCAGAAGGGCCCTGCAGAGGAACCTGGACAGGCTGGAGAGATGGGCAGATTCCAATGGGATGCGATTCAACAAGTCCAAGTGCTTGGTCTTACACTTTGGTCGCAATAACCCCGTGCAGAGCTATAAGCTGGGGTCGGAGTGGATGGAGTGTGGGCAGACAGAGAGAGACTTGGGAATGTTGGTGCATGGGAGACTTGACATGAGCCAGCAGTGTGCCCAGGTGGCCAAGAAGGCCAATGGCATCCTGCCTTGCATCAAGAATGGAGTGGCAAGCAGGAATTGGGAAGTTATCCTTCCCCTGTACTCGGTACTGGTTAGGCTGCAGCTTGAGTGCTGTGTCCAGTTCTGGGCCCCTCAGTATAAGAAAGATGTTGAATTATTGGAACATGTTGAGAGAAGGGCAACAAGGATGGTGAAGGGGCTGGAGCGCAATCCCTATGAGGAGTAGTTGAGGGAGCTGGGGCTGTTCAGCCTGGAGAAGAGGAGGCTCAGGGGTGACCTTATTGCTGTCTATAAGTAACTGGAAGGAGGTTGTAGTCAGGCGGGGGTCGGTCTCTTCTCTCAAGTAACTGGTGACAGAACAAGAGGACACAGTCTCAAGCTCCACCAGGGGAGGTTTAGACTTGATATTAGGAAGAAATTCTTCACACAATGGGTGATCCGCCATTGGAATGGGAGGGAGGTGGTGGAGCCACTGACCCTGGATGTATTCAAGAGTAGGCTGGATGAGGCACTTGGTGCCATGATTTAGTTGATGGGCTGTTAGATTATGGGTTGGACTTGATGATCTTTAAGGTCTCTTTCAACCCTGTTGATACTGTGATACTGTGACTTTCTCGATGCTTTTGCAGGAGCTGCTCAGCCAATGCATGTGCTCATTTTCTCATCTCAAACCTCTCTGCTACTTGACAACTTCAAGAAAAACACAATAAATCTCTACTGACAGATACAGTGAGCAGTGCTTATTTCTTGTACAGTTCCACTGAAATCTAGGCAAAGCGTTACTGACATTGATGGAATTTCCCCTTCTGCTTGCTGAGTGCAGGAACAGACAGAGCCCAGCTTTGCTACAGGAGGTTGATTTCTCCCAACCTAACTTTTGTTGCTTTCTGAAGATAGAAAAGGAAGAGGAAAATACATCTGTTACAAGAAAGGACAAACACAGAGACAAGTTGCAGCACCCTTGTATGAACACGAAAGCTCCCAATGTCATAGCAGAGAAATGGGACAGCAGGTGATACAAGTGCTTGAAGTTCTCCAAACACCCCATTCCATGACATACACATGCACAGGGTTGTATATGTGTGTGTCCGAATTCCAAACAGTGACCACAGCTTAAGCTACTCCATTTTTGCCCACATCACAGCTTGACATTCAAGTCGTGGTTGTTCCAGCCTTTTTCTCTATCTGGTGGATTTGGAAACTGTGCATCATACCACAGTACTGTCCCTTACTGGATTGGATCAAACGGTGCTCTGATTTCAAATGTGGTTAGGTTTTCAAATGAGATATAGACTTTGAGAGTTTAGGAGCTACACATTACAGCTGGGAACCAGAAAGTACCTTCTCTACCCTTTTTCCAATTCTTTCTTCTGAAGGAAGATTTTTCAAGGTGTTTTATAATTAGATAGAATGGAAGCGCAATGGTCAGTGCAATTTCTGCTATTTTCATCTTTCATCCTTCTTCTTTTCTAGAACATGTTATATGGACAATATTAGGAGTAGTAGTAGTAGTATTACATTACACAGCATCATATGAGACAAAATTCTGGAAAACATGGGAAACATGAACACAGAACAGTGATAGTCACTGCATGATGTTTCAGTGTACAGCATAGAGCACCGTTTGAATCTCTGTAAGACTTAGTTTGCTTTCAGCCTTTGAAGAGTTTGCTTACTAATATCACTTAATATCTCAGCCTTTGAAATCACGATTTTCAGAAAAAAGGAGGAAGAACAGTGTGTTTCAGCATGGAGCTTAAGTGAGAGGCATGTATGTGAGTTCTCTGGGATGTAGATTTTAGTGGTGTCAAAACTGCAGAAAGATAAAAGAACTTAAAGGAAAAATATACATCCACAAATGAGATCCACATTTTCGGTTGAAAAGCACCGGAATTAAAAAAGAATACAGGAAAACAAAATAGAAAATGATGCATCCATTCCTACCTCTTCAGAAAATTGACCATATGAGAAAAAATTATCACACAGAGGAGATGCTTCTCTGTCTGAGCAGGCTGGTTGTGATGAGACAAGCCACGGTGCCACTAGCCTCAGTGTACAGGTCTGCCCAGAGCCCTCTCACAGGAGCCCTTGTTAGTAAATTGGGACCTTGCAGCACATTCTGAACCCAGGAATGTCATTATGTTATTACTAACATTTATTTGTACTAGGGTAGGTTCCCAAAGGTCTGCCTTTCCAGGTAAAGGACCTCATTGTGTTTGGCATGGTAAAGTGAAAAAAATCTGTCCCTGAAGAGTTGACACTTAAATCAGAAGTACTAGCAGAAGTGAGAACCCAAACTGGTATTCAGGAGATGCTTCATTCCTTTATGTCATCATATTACTTGACTATGAGCAGAACAGAAAAAAAATATGCTCAGACATATACTATAAGTAATTTAATTCATAACTAAATGTTTGTATGTCAGCTACCCTTAGATGTGGGTCTTCCAGCAACCACTGAAAACAGGAGTCTACTCTAAAAACAAATCTGTTAACACCTGAAGGCTGTAATCTGCACTAATGCAATCACTTAAATTAGTAACATTTTTCATTTCATTGTGTTTGTTTATATTCATTTTTTGGCACTAAATTGGCCATGAATGATGAAGATATTGTAATCTGATTTCATACCAGATGTAATTGGGCCAATGGGGCATCATTTTATATGTCACTGTAAATGGAACTGCAGAAATAAAAGCATAGGAGAGTATCAGGATTTTTAAGCTTGAGAGAGTGCTGAGCTGAGAAGTACATGTCTGTGTTGATCCTAGAGTTCAAGAGAGGCTCGTGTCCAGTGTGACATTTCATGTGCATCACTAATACAGGCTTCTTAGTACTCACTGGATAAAATCTATTCAAATGCATCAACTTCATGAACGTTTTTATTAAAGCCCAGGCATGGACAAACTGAAAGGTTAACTCTGTCCTCTGGGCGTTGGGGGACAGGGAATAGCATCATCTAATCATTGCAATTCCTAGGGATCAGGCAGTTCAGCTATTTCAGAAAATGTACATCTCTGCCGAAAATTCAAAGAGGTTTGAAGGGACATACTTAAAGTAGTAATATGAAGTACTTTGTATTGAAGTATTAGTTGATCCAGCTTGAATAAAAATAAATTACTTGTAATCCTTCCTTTTCTCTGCACACCAGAGTGAGGAAATACACATCTTAATGGCATACATGCCATTAAGATTACCAGAGGATACACTAGTATTAAGAGACTCCAGCAAGATTGGCATCTACCAGCACAAAAATCACCTTCTTTACTTTTAAGATCTGCAATATGTGACATGCTGAGAGCAAATATCTCTGATTTTCAGTGAGATGCTAATGAAGTCTTTATTTCTTATCCTTCTTTTTCTAAAAGCCAAAACACATCCAATGGCTTCAAACATATTTTCTCTTTCATGACTGCCACGGTTCAGTTTCCCAAAGCTGATTCTCCACTCTCAGGGAAATCATCACCTGCTTTGCCAAGTTCACTCCATAAGGGTAACTCAACTCCATAACTTTCTCAGCAGACAACACCAGCAAATAAGCAAACTTACATCCCATGAGTCCCATTCAGCATTTTAGTTTTCTTCTTTTTTCTGACTCAAAACCCATTTCCAGACATCAGAAAAGGCTCTTAATGACAGGTACATGGCCAGTCATTCACCAGGCACCTTCTGCATCAGTTTGTTTTGGAAAATGAGTGGGCTTAGCACTAAGAACATTTCATTTTAAAGCCTAGTACCCCACATTAGATTTCTGAACAGATGTGTTGATTCCCAGGCTTTCCAAGTTACCAATTTCCTGTCAGCAGGATATTATTCGTGGAGTAGATGTCCCAGATAACGTGTGGTCCTCAGTAAACAACAAAGGAACACAAATCACAAATAAGTCTCTTTGTTAATTTGGTTAGCTAGCCGCAAACTTGCATCTATAAAACTAAATTTTCACTTTCTTACACAGAAATCTGGATTCATTTTTAATTCCTTTTTTCTAGTCAAATTTTGTAATTCTATAAACGCTCATTGTCTTGGATGTGGTATGAGTTTGGAAGTCTTGGCCTTCCTTTCCAGTCATGGGCTACAGTACTGTTAAACTAAAGACCAAATTTAGCAAATTCTTTCATTTTGAATTAGACAGCAGATTGTACAAATATTCTTAAGAGAAATTTAATTTAGTTTATTGGGATGGCAATATCTGCTGAAGAACCAGATATAATTTCAGTAGAAACTTGTATTTACCTCTGGAAAAATCAAATATAGGGCCACAATGTTTCCAATACTTTAAAACGCAATTATAATTAAGAATACTCTGAGTGTTGTGAGAGGGGTTTTTGAGGTCTCAGGATCTTCAAGCACTGCTAAATCCAGTAAAGGATGAGAATTACCAAGAAAGAATAATGGTACCTTCCTCTTCAGTAAATAGCATTGAGATCTGATGAAAAGCACTAGATAAGTGAGGTACTATCTGTGCCACCAGTAGAATCAGACAGCCCCATGAACAATTTGTTTATTTTTATAGTGAAGTATATTACACTGTCAAAAGGACACTTCATCATCTATAATAAATATTCGTCTACATGTATCATGCATTTGAGCTGCATGAAAGTTCAGTTCAGACTACAGAAATGAATGAGAAACTTTTAAGATAAATGTCACTTTTCAATGCTGTTCTTGTGGATAAATTGCAGATGGATGTAAACAAAGTCAATTATTTCATACAAGTGTTCCTTAACTCAGTGTAAGTGTTCCTTATGCTTAGACTAAAATCTTAAACCTCATAATCTATTTTTTGTCAGAGAATGGCGAGAAGAAACAGTAAGAAGTTCCACTAACTGAGGATAATTAAGTACAGTGACATAAAATATGTTCAAATACACTTTCCCAGAAACAAAGGTCACATGGTATGACATAAAACAAATCCTCACCTGTGCTTACTAAACAACTCCATTAACTATTAAAGAAATATTTTGATTAACACTACCAGAGAATGTAGCATATAAATTGAATTTCCACATGCAGTTATCACACACAAGAGACTCTGAAGCACAGTGAAGTATCGTTTCCATTACCTCAGTCACAGAAGAGAAATAAAATTTAAAATAATTTTTAAGTTTGGTGCTTTTTGAGTTTGGATTTGCTAGGTTTTTAATACATGAACATATGTCCTAATTACTTTACTGTTATCCTTAATTTTCTTAGGAAATAAAGTATTTTTTCCTGGAGCAATCTTTTATTTGGTTTTAATCTGTACAACTAGTCATGATTATGCAACAACTGCTTTCCATGAGCAACATGAAGAACACTGGATGCAAAAACTGTATTTTGTAATACACCCACAGAAGCAAAATTAGAGTCAGGAAGGTCCTGTTTCCAATGTTCTGTCATCTGCAGATAAACAAAAAGAAATTGTCTTGAAAAAGTAGTTTTCAGATTCAATAACTTGTGAGTGTTAATTCTGAAAATGTGTTTTATGCTAATAAGAAGCCATGGACAGTGCTGTTATGGCAATGCCATTTCCATGACATTATATTTAAAAGTTATATATAACAATTTTGATCATAATCTGGTTTCTTTTGTCTTCCTGCTAGAAGTTTGGTGTCATTTTAACATTAAAATCTGGACAGGGTTACTTATTTGATCAGCTTCAGATCCACACCTGCTCACCCCCCCCAAATATTTCTTCCTTATACTGTGTCTAATGGCCAAAAACCAAAATCTACCAAACCCGGCTGCATCACTATATCACAGGGATTTGGGCTTTAAATTTTCCTTTTTTTCTAAGCATGCAAGGATCCTATTCTACCAACACTTAGTGATTCCAACAGTAAATGTGTTGCTTGTGCTGCCCTGAGAGTTGCAGGTTACCGTTCCATGAGTGTTTGTGAGATCTGACCCTGGGCTGTCTGACTCATGCCTCCACACCAAGAGCCAGGCAGCTCTGCCTGCAGTTTTACTAAATCATGAGTTAATGAAATATAGGAGAATAAACAGAGATGCTGTTCCCTTGAAAGCCACTATATCTGAAAATTGGCAGGCTGCCGTACATTATACCACCAACCACAGGGTCATAATGGCTAAATACATTGTATATAGAAAATAGTTACCTGAAAGTAAGTATAGTCCGCATTTGTAATAAATAATAGCTAATAAATAGTGAAAGCATTACATTCTAGAATGTAGGATCCTATGTCTTCCATTATTTAGTAATTTATCATGTGAAATCCACTGACCTTTCCAAGCTTTCCTTTTTCCCTTTCTTTTTGGTGAAGCAAAAGTGTTAATTATGTCTTCGCTTTTTTTATTGAGCAACATTAGCATACAAATAGGCCATCAATAAGCAATTACAATCTCCATCTCAGAAAGAACTACAATATTAAGTGTGGCTACTCACACATACACACAAGTCCTTCTAAAAAAAGGGAGCAACTCACAACTGAATAAAACGGAAAAGCACAGGAAAAACAGACAATGATAGACAGATAAATACCAGGCTAGGTCTCAGGCAGGGAATTCAAAAAGGTCCTTCTTATTCTTCAGCCGAACATAAGACTCAAAATAACCCTAGCTATCCCCAGACTGCCCTGCCACTGACTCCAGAGATTAAAAATCTGTTCAGATTTCATGCTGTTAACATTTATGAATTTTACTCAAGTGGAAACTATCAGTTGTGCCAAATAGCACTGACTTATGTCTTAAGCAGCATTTGACTTACTGCCAGTGAAACACTAAATCTGCTTGCTTCTTTTTTATAGTAGATGACCTATATGGGGGAAAGGGTTCATTTCTTGCACTTGTCACTGTAAGAGTAGGTTTATGCTGAAGATGAATAATAAAACAATCACCACAATATTTTTTTTCTGCAAGTACAATACATTGCTGCTGTGCCTTTCATCCAAAACCTGGGTTAAACCTGAACCTTCGCCGATTTAAGGAAACATGTTATTTTAAACCTTTTTAGTTGAATCAGTTTCACATCATACCTATGGCCTAAAATTGACTTCAAATGCAAATAGAGGGTAAATTAAGTTTTAAGTGTCCACACAAGATGTTTCTTTCTAACATTTAAGACCATTTAATCTTAAAACCAGTTATTTTGAAACATATTGTCAATCAGTTAATGAAGTCACAGAAGTCACTGACCTTCAGCTGAGATGCAGCAAATAACCAGATTCTGATTCACAGACCACTGTGAAAAATGTAATTAGCTTACTTTAAAATCATCTTTGATTGAAAAATGACCGCTTTCCCTTGATCTTTTGCAAGCTTCACATCTGAAGCAGTTGGTGCATATTCTCTTTGGGGAGTACATGCTCTATGGCAAAAAAATAAAGTAAACACCTTAAATTAACTAACCTAAAACCTACTGAAAAAAAAAGCTGATAACAGCTTTCATTCAAGTGATCTTGATCTCCTGCCCTATGCTTTTTTTCCACCAAAATTATAAATAAATCTTTGAAAAACTACATAATACTGGTTGTCTAGGAGGCCTTCTTTTGTTTAACAACTTCAGCAGACAAGTTCTGCCAAATCTTGACTTCCTAGCTGTAGAGACAATTCCCTTGACTTCCCACCTTGCCTGCCAGCAGCAAATACTATCTCCAACATGGACACAGAACTACACAGGAATCCACTCAGCAGACACCACAGTCTGTAACCTACCATTGCAGTTTAACTACGTACAGATTAAGTTGTGAATTTCACCTGTCAGTATTGCCAACACTCACCCTACTTTTCCATTTCCCCTGTGAATGTGTTATCTTCCCAGTTGCCCAGGAGGATTCAAAGATATTCATTAGCAACAGCATCCCCTTAACACAGTTTAACAATCCCCCTCTCCTCCTGGTTTCCTTCAGTGCAGACAACATATGAGTTGCTAAAGTCCTTGTTGCTGTCAAATGATTTCTTTGGGTTTAAAACACAATATGACATAGAGAATGATAAACACATTCTGACTCCGCTGTTCGGTTCTTGTAAAATTTCAATTTTTTTTCTCTCACATTTTAGTGCTTTACCACAGAAACTTTGCCTGACATTTCCTGATAGCTTTTTCTGGCGGTTCTAGTACATGGGTTTATGACACTGCCAAGGATCATACAAAAAAATTTCAATACCCTGATATTAGCACTGAAAAGAGCACAGAAAAGACTTGAGGGCAACTGTTCAGATGAGCAGGTTTTAGGGTGAAGTCCCATCAGCTGGAATGAGCCAACCTAACAACTCATTGTTGACACCTTGGTGTAACACTGTGGTTCTCCCCATGTTTCTTCTCCTCCCTATGCCACTTGTCCTCCCAGTATTCTTATCTTGGGCTGGCTCTGATGTCTTTGAGCGACTCCTTTCACCAAATCATTTCACTAATCCAGCACAAACTACATTGTAAATTGGAAGGAAGAGATCAGATAGTAGTTTCTATAGGCTTAGTGAGCTCACAGGAAGGAGTCTCAAGGACCAAAGTCAGTGGGAATCTTAGGCTGGAAAAGATCTTGGAGATTGTCAAGTCCAACCATTAACCTTGAGGCTGAGAAAGAGAAGGGGAGTGACATCCACCCCTCATGGAAACCATGAGACACATGAAAACAAATCTTAACCTGATTTCATCTGTCCTGGTAGAACATTTCCAATCATTCTCAAGGAGTTTGCTGACCCATTCACAGGAACCTCGCTCTTTGATTTGATTGTCCAAGTGTTACTGTTCAGAGAGATGCAGACAGTGGAATCAGCTATTAGAAGGGAACATTTCATACACATACTTCCCTGCTGACTATCTTCACGATTTTAGAAAGCACCTAGAGAATAAGGCTGCAAAAAGACAAAAGGGTCTCAAATCCTCAACAATGAGAGGCAACAATCTATTCTGTTAGTTGATTAGCAATGTGCTAACAGAATCTTTCTCTATAGCTAATAGCACAAGACTAGTATTACTATAAGGAACGGGACTTTTCAAGTCCAATCCTCCAACATCTCATTTTGTATTTCTATGCACTACATTTGTTGCAACTTGAAATATGAAATTTAAGTTGTGTGATTTTTGTCCATTTAAAAAATATATGTATATTTCTTTGAATTTTTATTTAAAATAGGAAATACAATGAAAATGAGCATTTTTCTGAAAAAGAATTTTTTAAGAATTCTATCTTGGCAGAAAATCTTTTTTCTAGAAAATGTGGGATCTCCCTCTAATTAGAAGAGTTTTAACACTAGTTAAAATTTTCGAGGCAAAGCTTTTGAATTACACTTCTGCAAGGTAATATTGCAACTCATTTTCAAGATATTTCACATCAGCAGCCCCACCCAAAGACATCCATTGCAATTGTTCTCTGATTCTAAGATTGCTGAATGTTCACACTTAATCATAAATACAGACTGTAGAACCACAGCTGTTATTAAAATGGAGATAAGATAAATCTTAATTAACTGGTGGTTCATCTGTAAACAAACAAACTAATCCTATCTCCCTGAATTATAAGTGACAGTTTTGCATCAACCTGAGGAGAAGAGGGGTTTTTAATTTCTTACTGGTTACAAATTACAGAAAATGTACAGCCTGAAAACAATAGATTTTTATCTATTCTTTCAAATTTGTCTCAATTATTTAATCTGAGAAAGAAGAAAAGTTGATGCATATTCTTATGCCTGTCTTCCTAAAACTGAGACACAAGTTGGACTAGTGAGTGACAACGCATTCAGCTGTGATGCTCTGTGTGGCAAATCTATCACTGGGGCTACTCCACTAACTTTAATGTTCCTACAATTCCTCTGAGAAATAAAGTAAAATGGAAAAGTTAAGATCATAGCTCTGATGCCGTCTTGGCATTGCTGATGACCACTTTCAGATATACCCAAAAAAGCATCATTATTTTGTTGTAGTTTGGATATTCTGACATGATCTATGCCTGTGGTTCAAAATCCTCCCAGCCTTCAATAAATGTCTACATATTACACCTCCATAAATACAGAACTCCACATCAATATTTCTAGCAGGCTCTCCTAGGGTTATTTCAATGACGTTTTTATGCCTCTTATTGCTAAGTCAGTAGGGGGAAATATATTCCTTTAATTTACTTTTAAGTTGATTAAAACTTATCTGCTCTGTGATGGCTCGGCAGCTTCACTAAAATCACCAATTCATTCTACACAAGTCACTGAAAAAAACCAGCAGATGTCAAACTTCTGAGCATCTTATTTTGTCTATATGCCATTGACCAAGTTAAGGCAAGAGGTTGATGTTGCTCATTCTCACACAAGTGAAGAACTGTAAGTATGGGTTCCACCTGATGAATCCCCTGGTATTTCTGAGATGAGTAATGGTTACTTACTAAACAAAAAATTTATATCACCAGATCATTTTTTATGCTGTCATCTTCAATTGAGGAAGAAACGTGGCCATTTCTAGATGCAATGGAATTTCATCCAGCCTAGAAGTGTTTACACTGTGATGAAGCTAAACTGCTTTGGTTGAAGGGGTCAAATAATACCCTTGAAAACATCCTAGAATGCAAAACTGTATTTTAAATGTATTCATTTCACTTTCCGATTTCCTTAATAAATGTTGATTTTTTTAAAACATAAAACTGTAAAAATAAAAAAAAAATTATTTGATTTGGTTTGGTTTTGAGAGGGAAATCATAGAATGGTTAGGGTTGGAAGGGACCTTAAGGATTATTTAGTTCCAGCTGCCCTGCCATGGGCAGGGATGTCATTCACAGGGATGCCATTCTCTAGATCAAGTTGCTCAGGGCCCCATCCAACATGGCTTTGAACAATTCCAGAGATGGAGCATCCACAGCTACTCTGGGCAACCTGTTCCAGTGCTTCATCAACACCTTCCTAAAAATCTAATTGAAACATGCCCTCTTTCAGTTTAAAATCATTGTCCCTTGTCCTGTCACTATCTGCCCATATAAAAAGTCCCTCTACCTCATTTTCAGAAGCCCCCTTAAGGTACTGGAAGGTGTTGCAGGGTATTCCCAAAATCTTCTCTTCTCCAGGCTGAATAACCTCAGATCTCTCAGCCTGTCTTCACAGGAGAGGTGTTCCATCTCTCTGGTCATTTTCATGTCTCCCTTCTGGACCAAGACTAACAGGTCCTTGTCAGAGCCCTGAGGGACGCTACACGTCACGAGCCTCTTTCTAGACATTGACCAAAACTCTCATTGACCAAAACCATCCAGCCAGCCATTTCTTTAGCCACTGAATAGTCCATCCATGAAAACCATATCTCTCCAACTTGGAGATAAGGTAGTCATTGGAGTCCATATAAAAGGCTTAACAGAATTCTAGAAAGATGGCATCTGTTGATCTTCTCTTGTCAACCACTGCCATCACTCCATTTTAGAAGGTCATCAGACTGGCCAAGCATGATTTGCCTTTAGTAAAGCTGTGCTGGCTGCCTTGGATCACCTTCTTGTCTTTTGTGCACCTTAGCATATCTTCCAGGAGGATCTGCTTCATGATCTTCCCAGCATAGAAGTGAGGCCCACTAGTCTGCAGTTAAGATAGAAAGAGGAAAGAACAGAGAAAGATTTTCAGGAAAACTCAGCATTTCAACAGAAATTTTACTGGGTTTATTTCATCAGAATTTTCAAACAGAAAAACCTATCATTCCTCATGCTATGTCTTTGAATGCGCAGTAAAAGTCTACACAAAGGTAATCTGATATTCCTTAAAACACCAAAATATTGATACAAATAGACTTTTCCAGGAAAGATAACGGTACTGGACAAGTGTTAACCACAATATTGAAGCAAGATTAGACAGAAGTGAATATTTGTATTTCTTAAGATATAAGGTTCTAATCTTACATAGATAATTTCATGCAGGACTTTTTAATTGCCAAAGTAAAAGTCTGAGGTGCATTTTTGGCTTGGTAACTCACTGGCTATTTACTGATAGCAGGGAAAGAAAAGCTGCCAAGATTTTCAGTGAAAATGCAACTGAAAATATTTGTCTTTATTATATGCTTCATCATAATCTTTACATAATCTTTTCTAGAAAATAACCAATTGATTCCAGAAATTAATAAAATATTAACATTAGCGAGAAATTCTTCCTAATTTTTACTAATGTGAAAATCAGCCACCTATGTTTGTCATATTTACAGGTCCAGGGGAAAAATATTCCTAGATTAAGTCTGAAAAGATAATAATCCCAGGGATGCAAATAGCCTGCTCAGCCTAAACCAATAAAAATAATCCTCAAACATATGTCTTTAAAAAAAAATCCAAATATATATTTTAAAAAGCTATTTGGATGAAAGACTTGACATAAAGCTACTTATTCATCCTCAGTTTCTCCCCCTCTTTCCTGTTTGGCTTCACTATAAAGCAGTAAGCACCATCTGCTTTTAGAATTTTTTGCTGCTTTGCTCATGGTGCTTCTTTTATGAAATTTCCCTTGGGCCAGAACTTGCTGAGCAACCTTATCTTCCCAGAAGTTAGTGATTTTAAGAGGGATTCTGCACCTCAAAATCTCAAATTCCTATCAGCCTTCCTGCCTGTTGACATGTGCTTGGATCCCATTGACTTACCATCCTCTCAGAGGGTATGCAAAGAACTTGAATTTTTCAACAGCATTTTAGACCAAGGACAAGCACTTCCAGAGCATTTTGGACCAAGGATAAGCATCTCTAGAACTTGGGCCTGTGCCCACCATTTATTGTCTTTCCCTTTCCCTCCTTTCTTCTCCCAGATGAGGCAATTAGGGTTGGATTTCACAGATTTTCCCCTGCAATGAGAAGAGGCCTTCTTTTACAGAAACCTTTTATACAAATCGCTTCCTTCAGCCTCTGGCTGAGACACAGACACAGAGTTGAACCTCTGTGGCCAGTGCTGTACATGGAAATAAATCCCTGCTGCTGCCTCTCCCCTCCCAAGTGACAACATGCTCATGCCATCCATCTGCAGCACATCTAGAGAAACTGAGACTTGCTGATCTGATGAAAAACTTTCCCCTGGTTGTCTGAACTGTGATCTGAGCTGGCTTGTCCAGGAGCTACAAGCATCTCACATCAGATACAGGGTGGGCAAAAAGGAAACATATAGTTGGAGGCACCAGCAGAATAACATCTCTCTTTAGGAGAATGTGGCTACATACAACGTATAATATGAAATTTTTTGTGTCCTCTGCAAAACATTTCCTGGGAGACAGCACATGCCAGAAATGTTTTGCAGGATATCATCTAACTAGAAATTTTCCTTCTGAATTAACTTTAATAGAATAAAACGAGCTAGACCGACCCTCCCCACAGGGTAACATAGACACACACACACACACACACACACACCCCCACACACACACACAGACACACCCCCGCTCAGTCCTGGAATAAATGTTACAAAAGTGTCTGTGTTGCCTTTATCTAACGTATGAATTAACTCAAACGATGTGGCAATCAGTTAATTTTGGAAGAAAAATTCTCATCTGCACATGCCCTAAGCAAATATCATGTTTCTTTTTTTGTCTCATCTCTCTCTCTGCACTCTTTCAAATCCTCCACGAGAAAGTGTATCACCCTTTAGCTGTTCCCCAGTGCATAGCCCGCTGCTGGCATGCAACCAGTAAAACTCAAACCCATAACAACCTCAAGAAACAATTGCTGCTCTTGCTATCACAAGAATCCTGCTCAGCTGAGGGGGTGGGTGGCTCAATCACAATCCTCACAACAGATCACCCAGGTCAATGAAAAATTCCCTTTTGAAGCTACAGAAGAAGAGATCACAGAGGGATGAAAATTGCCATCCAAACCTCTCTGAGGAATTATTTTCATTATGTGGAGGTTTACTTGTAATATTGTTAAAGGGATTACTACTTACAAGTGGCCTTGTATCTTTAAAAATATTTCTAACTAATACGTATTGGATGCTTCCTCACATGCACACCACCATTGTCTCTTGGGTTTAATACATCACCAGCTGTGGAAAATGATGGGAATACTTAAAACACCAAACAAGCTATTAATTTTGTGATTATGAAAATTAGTAGATCATAGCTTGTTTCCTGGAACAGCTTCTCCTGGGGGAGCTGAACACAGCGCTTGGAAAACATTTAAAAAACAAAAACCACAAGTTGTTATTCACTGAGTGACCAAAGCAACAAATCCCTAAATATTACTCCATACATCTAAATATGTAGAAAACAGACAAAAAGATTTTAAAAATTCACAAACAGAAACAAATTTTTAGAAAATACTCTAGAGTTGGAATTCATTAAACCTGATGTGTATGTACCAAAGTACACGCCTGTATCAGGGAAGGTCACCTGAATATGTCTTTACACACAGCAGAGAATTAGACAAACAAATTAATGAAGATGGTGACACAATTCATCTCATTAGTTTCCTACATTCTTAATTGCGTCTTACCAGTTCTATTAACTGCTTTAACTAGATCTCCCTTGGCTATATTAGATGTTAATGATGCAGAGATCTAAAAATTATGGACCTTGCCCTGATCTGCCAGTCGTTCTCAGGTATCCTCAGCCAACACCAGAGGACCCTCGCTGTGGTCCAAACATAATAGAGTTCACATTCACATCTTTATTTAATCTGAAGCTTTGCCACATTGGAAAACTGTATTGAAATCTTCAGTTGAAGGCCCTTTTAGTCCATGCCTAACCATTTGAGAGCCAGTGTGTACAAACCTTTAAATATTATTCACATCAGTGTTCACATAGGGTATGATGTCTAAATTCATGTGCCTGAAAATTCTTTATGAAAACATGTAATGTAGGGGTACATGATGCACATGCCAGCTCATCCACTACTAACCTTACTGCTCATAAATTACCTCTTCAAAAATAAACCACAAGAACAGAGGAAGAATTTAGTTGCAAATACCTAGTGGCTCAGTAAATAAAAACTCCCTTCTGGAAGAGCATGAGTATGTTTAAGAGAATAAATTATTTGCCTCTATCCAATAGTTTAAGACAGCTGAACAATGCAAACACACAAACAAGAAAATCCAAACCACCCTTATGATGCCATGTGTATGTCATACAGACAATTGGCCAGAAACTTTCCCATTGCCCTAATCTCTGTGACAGATAGAGAAGCAGGTACCTGACCTGGCCAACTGCCCCTAGCAAAAGGGCAGCTGTAGGTTACGAAGGCAATGGCCACTCCACCTTTCTTTGTTGGCATCATGTTAGAGACCCTCTTGTTCAACTGCCTTGATAGTGCACACTAAGCATTGCATAAGAGAGTAATAAATCACAGTGCTGTTGAATGGTGACTGTAGATTTCCCCCCATACTTACCAGAAGCAAAGGCGCAGGAAGTTCATAGACACAAATAAAACTGAAATTCAGAAGTTAGATCTTCAGGACTTGCCATCTAGGTCAAATCACATCTTTCCACAAACTTCCTATGCCCATCTATATGTGTGGCCAAGACCCTTTGTGCCTTATCCTCCTTTTCTCATCAGTAAAAGAGAGCAGCACTTCCCTGTCTAAGGCTGAATGCATCAAAGATTGTGATGTACCCACATATTTTGGCAATAAAGTTGTGGCAGTATCTTAGGTAGATAAAATCTGCAAACAAAATACTGGATTCTTTTAAAAGATTTTTTTTCAGTTCAATCAAGCTAAAAGAACAATGTTCATTATACAAACAGGTTTTCTGATGTAATTACTAGGGTTTCAAAGTCCCCTCCTGTATTTAACACTCAGGGTTATGGAACTTGTTGCCAAGCAATTACCCCTTAGATTCGCTTTAATCCATGCCGATCATTTCCCAGAGTTGATCATTACTGCAGACTTTAATTGCCTTTGTTGGCTTGTATGTTGCTGGAGTTCAAACAGAACAGATTAATAGGAGGCTGCCAGCCACAAAACCCTTTGAAAAAAAGACGGGAAGCCAATTTAAGAACCTCACAGTGTACTTTACTTCAAGGACTTACCAGAAATTGTGGTTCGTACCTATAGTAACCTCAGAAAAGGTCTGCAGGATTTACATCCTGATCTCACTGCTATCAGTTTTATAGTGGTACCAACCACCTGTGTTGTATGGCATTGCAGGCAAGAAAGTAAGGAAGGAATTGGAAAAACAATGACTGATTCCAGCCAAAAGAAGGATAAGAACATTCTCTGTGAATAGAGCAGTATACGGGAAAACCAAGATACCCAGTGCATGTAAATCTCAAGTCCGTGTCAATAGCAGAGACAATTCCATACTGTCATTCCTGGGTGGTTTGGGTTTGCAGGTCAGTGGAGAGAAGGGCACTTTGTTTCCTACCCCAAACACTCAGTTCAGTTCCCATTTCTTTGGATCATGCTGTTTATCTTAAGGAAGTTGCCAGGTGCAGCAGGAAGCTGGATTGAGTCCATGATAAAGCAACCTTTTCCTTCAGTAACATGGTTTATCTATTAAGTGAAGCTGCTTTTAGAAGAGGCTCAGTACGTTTGCAACATCCTCCCTGGTAATGAGGTTAATGTGCTCGATACGGCTGATAACTGTGGAGCATTCATCAGGACCATCTTCATTTAAACAACAGATATATTTGCAGCTGTTCAGTACTTTCCCATCTAACCTAAATACATTATTTTTTCCAGTTTTTAGTTTGTTTCCCATAAGAACATAAAAACTCTTTCTACATTTCCCTACTTTTAACAGAGATTCAGGTTAATATAAAAGAGAGGGAAGTTTTGTCCACACAATACATTTTTCTTCCCTCCCACACTGTTGTTATCTCTTTTCTTTTGTAGCTCAGTAACACCTAGAAGCTTTGGCAGAGCACCAGCCATTTCACCAGCACCCAGAATTGTACAGCTACATGGCGATCTCAGGCTCAATTAAAGTAGTATCACAGAACACAAGAAAGGCAGGGACAATGCATACATATGCTTGGAAATGAGAAAAATCTATGAAGGGAGGGAGGGAAACAAAATATCACATAGAAATGTAATGAGAGATAGCTGGAGCTACAAGTTAGTGGTGACACACCATCATGGGTGAGTGACAGGCTTATGTTTACATAGTTTATGTAGCAGGAACATGTTTGTAGGTGCTACAGCCACCAAATAACTGTCAAACATATCGCATGTTTACACACATCTATGCAATGATGAGTACAGATTTTATAGGGAGAGAAAGAAAAAGAGCTAACTTCACAAGAATTTGATATGGCAGTGCACAACCAACATATCGGGAGCCCATTATGCAGTCCTAATCTTTAGATATTTGAGGACAAACTTTTTAGCAGGGCCCATTGTGATAGGACAAGGGGTAAATGTTTTAAATTGCAAAAGTGTTGATTTAGACTAGATGCAAGTAAGAAATTTTTTACGATGAGGGTATTAAAACACTGGAACAGGTTGCCCAGGCACATGGAAGGTCCCCCACCCATGGAAATATTCAAGGTCAGGTTAGATGGAGCTCTGAACAACCTGATTACAGCAAGGTTGGACTAGATGATCTTCCAACCCAAATTATTCTATGATTTTACAGTCTTAACTTACGAAGAAGACTTTCTTACAATTCCCAGTAGAGGTACCCATCACAACCTCAGGATAAAGGCCTGGATAGAGAAATGAGGTTTTACGTTCCCTGTGAAAGACACAGGCTGTTCTCTGCATGCAGAGAAGCTGTGAGAGCTAGAGCTCCCAAGTGCTCCTTCTCTTTCCTCTGTCCTCATCTAGATAAATGGATATTCTCTATCTATGAGAACAAATAAGTATACTCAACAAGAATTATGCTGTGATACTACCCAAAACAATAGACAACACTTAGAATGTAGCTGCTACTTAGAAAATATTTTAAACTGAGCAAAATAAGAAACTAAAAACAAGGATTTGAACAACTTAGTTGCTCTTCGTTGGGGAAAAAAACAAGATACTATGGTAAAAAGGAAATTTGAGACATGTAAAGAAATTACAGTGGCGATCGGCACCCCCAATAATATTTCAACTGAGAAATCAACGATGCAGAGATGGAAGGCACTGCCTACACTGCATAACGCAAGGCTGTCATACAAGAACAATAGGAAAACCTTGAATAAATAGAGATGGACTGGAATGTAAAAGTATTAAATGAAAGGTCCCACAGCTGGGAATTAACACCACTAATATTAATCACAAATGGGGGCTCAGTAAAGTGAGATAGAAGATAATGTTTATACAGTCAACAGAGAACTATGTGCAACTACTATGCTACAACTGTCAAAAAGGATAATGAAATCCTAAACTGTTATGTGATGTTTCATTAAAAAAAATAAGAGGTATTAAAGACATCATACCAAAATGTGAAAATTGTTCAGTTCCAGCCATACATCATCAAAGCAAATTAAAATGGGAATACGATTTGCTTTTCCTTATAACTGTATGTCTGAAATATGGAGTAAAATATGATATTTAAGCTGAAGGACTTTGTTGACTCAAAAGGGAATCGCATACACACCAGTCATGAATAGAGTCAGCTCGGAAATTGGAAGAAAATACCTATCAGAGTAATTAATCTCTAGAAATTTCCATAGGAAAAACCCTAAAGCATAAACAAAGTTATAGTGGAAGTTGATAAATTTATTAAATAAATTTTTATTATATGTTTGTCCCCAACAGAATGGGAATAGATTTAGAGAACCAAAAGATCACTTTCCACTCTATGTCTAAAACAAAATTCATCCTTTTTACAAAGAGCAAAATTCAAAACATAAATATCCTTCAGGGTACAGTTTGAACATTTACAAGGGATTTAAATAATTTTAAGATTCTAAAGTTTCACCCATGGCTCATAACTTGTATATCACACATTTGTTTGGCTCTTAGATTTTTATATGTAATTTAGAGAAACATTTTTTTCCTTTTGTGGGATTTGCTCTTTCGTTTGTATGATCTTCTAACACCAGATTAAAAGCATCTGCATTGAATCCGTCTCAGAAACACTGCCAGTGTTTAGCTCTGCCTTTACCATAGAACAGGGTTTTGTCAGGCTCCATCAACTTGACAGGTTTTACATCTGGGAACACAAACTAAGAAAAGCTTAGGGAAACTATAACAAGAAATAATAATAGTCATTCTGACTGAAGGAAAATGTCAGAACTTGCTGCAGAAAATGACTGGTTTAGTGCCTCTGTAGGCTCTTCCTGCCCAATTTAAAAGGAGAAACCTTAGAAAAAGTTGCTTTGAGAAACATTTCCACAGAAAGGCTACAAGTTAACGGTGTAGGAAAGACAGACAGATATCCTGCAGGGCACACATCAGATTTTTTCTTCAATCCATGTGCATCAATGAATTGGAAGTAAATTGCTGAAACTGTGCTAGCCAGGATGCGCACAGCTCAGGTGCTCACCCATGTGTAAGGCTTACCCTAACTTCATGTCAGTGTAGTGCTACCAGAGGCTGTTCCACTGGATTTAAAGTCAGTGTGAGCAGACATTCACAGGAAGTGGGGAAATTCACATTTGGATTGGACCCCTTCAATGTATAAACCCAGATCTTCTCAGAAGACCGAACCTGTGGACTCTGGTGTATATTTAAGGGCAGGAGACAGAGATGTTATATATATCTTCCTTTATTTCAAACTGTGTCAACATGAACACCAGTACTCCTGAGAGCTGTTTTCTGAAGCATCTGCACCTTGTGGCTGGCTCTCTTTGCTGCCCAGGACACAAGCTGTGGCTGAAGCTCCTCCCATGTCTGAGGTGTCTACAGGACCCCTTTCCAGCATGGATTCTCTACTTCTCCCACAGCTGAGGGAATGTACAGGACATTTAATTTTTTTATGTGAGTGATAATTTTCACAAAACTTAGAAGAACCTAGTTATGTTTACAGTTTTGTTCTCTTCCACAGACTATGACTAGAGTCATCAAACAGGTTCAAATTATACAAGCATAAGACATACGGACACACTTCAGCAGTGTATTGCAATATATGCCTCTTTTTCTTTGGAAACAAGGCTAAGAAGCCTGTCCTAAAATCTAGAAATTAAGTTAAAACACATAACAGTATTTGCTTTGCTTTTCCAGATGGGACACAAAGAGCCTTCCTCCTACGTCATGGATTTCTCAGCTAGCTGACTGACATAGAATTAATTACTGCACTCGCAGAAGCAGCAAGGTTTGGATTCATCCCATCTCATGCAGGTTGAAGACTGTCTTGTACTTAGCGGAGACCAAAAAGGTCAGAACTGCCTCCCCATGACACTTTCCTCTCTATGCTGATGACAGAGTAAGCTCAGAATGATTTCAGTCCTGGTAACTTCAACTGCTGGCTCTGGCTGGAGCACTGGGTTCATCCCACCACAACGTTTCCTCTGGTATAAATTGGTCCGGCATAAATTTGAGCTGCAAAAGCCTCTGAGCAAAAACTAAATCTAAAGCCCATAATAGTTGCACAGAACACTGGTTCTTTGAAATAACAGGGGATGATGAAAAGGTTTGTGTTGCAGGAACTCTAAACATGGGTGGCAACTGCATCATTTGCACTGATGGTACCAGTTTGCCTCCTTTGCAACTATTGCACAAGGAAAATATCTACGGCCCACTTTTCAGCGATTTGTCATTTTTACTATGCCAAAACAAGGTTTTACAAGTGTCTCCATCTTTGCACATTAAATCCAGGGTGTGTAAGGCAAAAGGAATGTGAGGCTGGTGGAAAAACACATAGGATTTCTTAAGGAAATTTTCCATTGTGTGGCAGAGACAAGAACCAAAGGTCTTTTATCTGTAAAAGAAAAGAATTTGAGAAACAAATTTTAGTCAGAAAAGTCTAATGATTTTTTCTACTTCCTTTGGCCTCAGGAAATGAAGAATCACTTTAAAGATGAATTGTGAGAGAATGCTTGAATTTCTTTTCCCATTTCAATTTAAATGGGTACTCACTCTTAGATATTTCAAATAAAAACAACACTTTTGAGCAGCACACAGTCAAAGAAACCAAAGACTGGCTCAAAGAGGAAGATTAATCAGGAGATAAAGTATTAGCACAAGATTTACAAAACTGTTGTAGAAGAGAGAGCTGAATACAAGTCTACATAATCTTAAATTACATTGCCTTTCTCTACTTTGCCTTTGCTTTTCACATAAACTTGAGGTGTTCCCATAGTACAATACAACCAGGCACTGGACAGAGACATGGATTCAACAAAGCAAACTTCAAAACCAAGTTCAAAACCAACTCAGTTGTGATAAGGATTAATAAAGAAAATTAATTGTATTATTTCAAGTTTAAGGTTCTTTTACAAATATTCTACACCAGTCTTTGAATGGGTACCTTACCTTGGATACTGCAAACATTTGTGAGGCAAGGCATTATGTAACAGAAGGTAGATGAGGTCCTCTGCAGTGAGGACAGTTTCTTGGAGAAAATGAATGCAAGGAGATGAAGTAAGAGGGAGAAAAATCAAGTTGCATTGTTATATCTCAATTCTGCCAGGTTTGAAGTTGAACTGGTGCATATGCAAAGAACTGTGCGCCTCTGCACCATCAAAGTCTACTGAGTCAAATTCACCACATTTGCATTTCACAAATACACATTAATACAACAAATACCTTCTCTAGGTAGAAATATGTGACTTGGTGCCAGCTAATCTACCTATCTTTTTTCCTTCCTCATATTGCTGTTTCCTAGATGTGAGCTGCAAAAGCCCCTTCCTGATACTGACTAAAACCACATAGAATTAAGTGTATGAATGAGGGGTTTGACGTGTTAGTCATAAAGGAACTAATCCTCCTGAAAAAGTATCATTATCTGTCACTACACAAAGTGCATGTCAAATTGCCCTTAACTTTTAGTCATTTAAGGCTTTTAATTTCTGAATGCAATTGTAAAAATGAAAGCTTTTCTCCCATCTCAAGCTTAGTTAAACATACAGTTAAAAATCTGACAAATAAACATCATCAACAAACCCAGCTCCACCTAATCCTGGTTACCACCTTCTCCCAGTGACTGAACAGGTTTCTTTATTTCCATAGGTGTCAAGAATGGAAATTCTTTGAAAATGTTGTAAGTAGCATTTCTACTTAATCTGTCTTAATCTTACTTTATTTTAATCATCTACTGTTTACTTCTTGCACTGGCAAATCAGGAAGCCAAAATATATGTGTTGACTTACATTAGCTTTAAATATCCTAGAAAAAAAGCTTCTTCCTCCCTTAACATACTTTTATAAAATCCATTTTTCTATCAGCAACTTCTGCCTTTGCCTGTATTTGAGACACCATCCTCTGCTCTGACATAATACACTACATTTACAGGTTGATTTCCCACCTAGCTCTGGAAAGGGTAATGAGTGTTTTAAGAAGACAGACACAGATACCAAAGTTTGAGCTCATGTTCTATTTGAAATCATGTTCTGATTTCTTGATATCAGTATCCCATAGTCCTGTTTCATCTCCTGCTTTTGCTACCCATTGCCAAATCATAGGCAGATGCAGGGCCCAACCATAAACCCCCAGCAGTCCAGAAGGATTCCTACACCTCCCTGGAGCCCGGCACCTCCATTTGGCTTCCTGTTGTTGTGGGAATTTGTTTACAGCAATGCAAAAGCCAGATCAGGGCTGATGTGGATGTACTCCACAAGGTATTCTGTTTGACAGTTAAACCTCAGGCATGTTCACTAATACTCTGAAACAGCAAATTCATTTTCCAAAATAATATTGTGTCAGATCTGCAGATTGCACTGGTGCCACCAATACTTTCATCACTGAGTATTAATATTTCTTTTTCTTTCCTTTAATCTTCGAAGATACAACTTTCCATCTGATAAAAATCAGCAAAGAGTGTTGATAAGCACATCATCAGCTACGCCTTTTAGATTTAGGTTATATTTGATTTAACATTATTAATTATTCTGCTTTCCAATGAGTAATTCACCCATATGATTGCCTACCCAAGCCATAGCAGAACATCTACACATATTGTGTAACCTACAACTGTGGTAGCATGAAGGATTCCTCACAGAATAAAGCTCTGGATAGAAAACTTGATGAGCTATGTAGGAATTCCTTCAATAGTTACAGACATCTGTAACCCAACTTATGGACACCGCATGCAGGTGTAGTATGTACAAGACCCAAAGTAGAAGTAGGGTTGTACCATTCTGAGCACATTTTAAAATCAGTAGCCTTCATCCTTCCTGGGCAATAAAACAGTTGATGTTGAAGTATCATGGTAAGGCAGGGGAAGAACATAAAGGTGAGCACAAAAAGACAGAAACCCTGCTAATATGACAATCTCCACCAAAGTAAAATACAAGAAACTGTGGTTAAAGAAAATACAAAAGTTTATGCCAACCAAGCCTGCAGTTGAGAGTCTTATAAGCACACCAAGGCACCAAATATTTCTTCATAAACTTAAAGCCAGGCAGGCCCATTAAAAGATTAAGCCTAGCCTCTTGCATGACATACTCCATCAAACTACATACTACACTCCTGGATTGAGTGTAGGAGTTTAGGTTTGACTAAAGTTCATCTTGCAACAATGCATACAAACCTAATATGAAAATGTCAAGAAATGGAAGATCCGGTCCCTTCCTTCAGGACTCCACCCCAGACTAAAAGAAAAATTTAAAAACAAAAACAACAAAAAAAATCTACCAAAAAAACCCAAAGTAAGAAAACATAAGTTGTCTCAGCAGCAAAACTCTGATTCAGCTTAGACCCCTTGTTTCTGACCAAGTCTTTCTGTGCTAGACTGAGCAGAGTTCAACAAGCAATATCTTCTCTACTGGACATATTTCTGTTTCACAGTGAAGTCATCCCTGTATCTTTCTTGCTAAATTAGGCAGATGAGTATCCTTAGGTTTCTCTCTGGTTTTTCTTTTTAGAAGAGTTTGCTAACTAGATTGAAATTACACCTAGTATTACAGTTTGCCCTTAAATATAAGTAAATCAAACAAGTTAATCAGTAAAACTGACATTTTTTTACAGGTGAAAAGTGGCAACGAAGACAGAAAACAAATTCTGATAAAATCATTAACCAAGACATACAAGTCTCCTTGTGGTCTGTTGCTCAACCATTAGATGTCCCTGTGTGCCATCAGGATCGGACACTGGCCGGGAAAACAAGAGACCAAGCACGAACTCGAGCCCATGGCTTTGTAGCATCCACTGCATATGTGTATGTGTGTGTGTGTGTGTGTATGTGTGTGTGTGTGTGTGTGTGTGTGTGTGTGTGTGTGTTTCATAATGATTTTATGAATGTTGACAATAACTGAATGGTTCCAGTGGGAAACTCCAAAGCTGAAGTTACTATGAAAAACTCGCTCAGGATCTTATTTAAACAGCCAGAGGTTGAACCTTAGTTATTACCATTACTGATCCCTGTACAAAGAAGCAAGTTTGGAGTAGACAACAGAGATTAAGTTATTGATGGATATTTATTTACCTACAGATCAGATCTAATTATTTGGTTTTGCAGCACTCGTGACCAAATTGCATTTGCCCATCAGAACCACACATGACTTTAGAAAACAAACAAGGTAAGACCACATCTTCAGCTGCTGCAAATTAAAATTAGTCAATTGATACCTTAATCTCAAACAAAAGTGAGATGGCTGGATCAGTTACTGCTCACGGAGATTTCCAACAGTGCCACTGAGGCAGCCCAACAACATCATCCAAACTCACTGAAGTCTACAGAAAGGCATGTGAAAGTAAACCTTGGTTTGGGCCTTCAGCATGGTAGTTTAAGGTCAGCTTCACCAGTATTTCAGCAAGGTGATGACCACCAGGAGAGAAATGGAGAGGACACAATAACTGCCTGATTCATCTCAGTCCAATCTACCCGTGTACATGAGGGACCTTCCCCCTTCAGTGACAAGCATAGATGGCTTCAATTACATTTTTAGTTCAAGTGCAAGTGCTTGGAGGTAATTGTTTTTACCTTTATTTGTCCATTTTTTTAGTTGGCTGAATTATGAACTTGCAACCTTAGTTTGTCTACTGAATGATGGAACTTCTTTGCTTATTATGAGCAAGACATTGAAGTGTTCTAAGTAATATTTACACTTTTTTCACAAAACAAATTCATGTACTAAAACAAGCAAAAGGACATGGTGTCCTTTTTAGCCTTACTAAGTAACAACATTTCTATGCTTCAACTGCAAAAAAAAAAAACCCTTACACATGCATACAGGAAAAAAAAATCATTAAGGAATGCAGTGATAGCTGAAGGATCATTTCTAGATTTACTTAGTCAACACACAGGAACATGGAGACACTCCCCTTTTCATTAACTAGGAGCCAGCTTGGAGATGGTACAGGGATTTTCACAAGACTTCCTTTCTGCATAGATGAAAGGGTGCAGATTACCCAGTAGTGAAGGTGAGCCAGGGGAAGACAGGAACATCCAGGATGACAAGGCTGTCCACACCCATTAGCAATTTTTAACCAGAGGACTGAAGTACAAGCAAATATGTGCCAGCTATGTCTGTAAAACTGTTTCTTTTAGATGGTTCAAGGACAAGACTGCAAAGGCTGGAGAGGAGAGTCTTTTAGAAAGACATGTGAAAAGCCACCACCAATGGGCTAACATTTCAATAGAGATGTTGATGGGCTCGGCACAAGTATCTTCAGCTAGAATTAAGATCATGCACACTTAAGGAAAAGATTCCTATATTTGCAGATATTGAATTTTTCTATGTCTCCAAAGCTGTGCAAGACATTAGTGACACTATGTGCTTTACTTAGAAAAAAAACATTCATTTCACAGCAATAATAAATGCACGGTCCAAAATGCCTTCACTACACCACACACATGCCTCTCACTCCCTCACACTAATAGGACTACAAGCAGTATCATATGCTCTTCCCTTTCTCTCTCATCTTTCCTTACCTCCTCTCACACAGCAAGTACTTACTCTGGCAACTATGGAGGAGACAGTTTCACAGGTATACTTGGCTCACACTACAAGTGGTTAACCAAGACATCAATAAACTACTCAGCAGACTTCAGGGACTTACCTCCACTGAGTTCTCCCTTGCGGATGGATTCCAGCAATGTGAAGCTGGCTTCTGGCTTCAGGTCTGCTAGGAGATGGCTGGAGCACTGCACACTGTTTTCTGGCTCCCTGCAGGCTGCACACAGAGGTTTTGGCTGTGGGCACCTAAAACAAGTTGCCTCCTCCTAATTCGCTTTAGCCATTCTCAGACAGCTGGCCTGAACCTTCCCTCGAGATTGTTGCAATAATGGTTTGAGGAGTTCAGGGTCAAGGCAGGCCAGGACACCTGAATGGTTCTCGCTGAAATAAGAAGGGATTTGTTCAGCCAACAACAGGCAGCAGGTTTGACTTATTTTGCAAGACCATACTAGAAAAGGTCTGAGCTTTTGAATCAAGGGCTACAACTGGAGGCAATTCAAAACCTCCTCCTGCAGATGCACTTTTTATGGGCCAAAACAAGTCTATAGAAAAGAAGTTTCTGCCTAGAGCATTTCTGCCAGGTCTCCAAGCAGAATAAACTTCTGTGAGGCGTTAAGGGCATGCTCACAACAGTTTGGGTCAGTCTCAAAGAGTTGCCTGAGATCCCAGAGTCCTACCAGGTATTTGTTCTGTACACCAGCAAAAGCTTCTTGGGCGGACCTGGCCACCAGTCAACCCAAAAGGAGTTATGCAGCAGTTGTGCAGCAATGGGGTCAGTGTCACATCCCAAACCAGGGGAGACTAAACCCCCTTGGTTGTGCTCCAGTGTGAATCCAGTCCCTTCAATCAATGCAATTTTCCCTTTTCAGATCAATGAGCAAGGGTGACTGATACACCAAAAGAGAGCACACTGAGCTAACTGGGGAGGTAAATCCTACCTCTCCACTTCCCTGTAATCATGACTACTAGTTCAAAGAAATGGAGGAACTCTCTTTCCTTCCTTGCAGGGAGGTGTGTCTTCCACTTCCTCCCAGCTGTTCCCCTTCTGACAATTAGGGAAGACCTTAGACTGATCCAGATGTCACATCAGTGAACTGAAGTGCTGGGCATCTCAGGACAGAGAGCTAAACCAGCTCTCAGAGGAGTCTATCTCCTAGAAAGTCATGAAAGCTTTCAGTAGCTGGAGAGGAAATGTGATAAGCTTGACCTTGAGACAACACGGCTTTTCCTGGGGGCAAAAATGATTAAACATAGGACAGTTTGCCAAGTGAGAGGAGGATTCACTTTGCTTAGATCCTTTACAATAAGATTAGATTTCTTTATCAAACCTATGACTCAATCCCATTTCTGGGAAGAAGTTCTAAGTAAGTCTAAGTAAGTCACAGGAGAAAAGGGGGTGAAATTTGCTAATCATGACTTCCTTCTTGACCTGGAGTCCATGTGACTCTGAACATACCATAACTAATGACAATTGTGGTGCAAAACATGACAAATATTTACTGCTTTCTCCAACACATCCTGCCCGTAAGAAAGGGAGAGGAGAGGGAGAGGGAGAGAAAGACCTGTGAGTTTATGATTTTTCTAACCTTGCATGTGAGATTTCAGAAGTCATATAGTTTGACAAGTAGCATTCGAACAGCAACTGTCTCACTAAGTCTCCCATGGATGTAAGGTCACCTTAGAGTGCACATAATCTGGTATCAAAATACTCTTATCTCCTAATCTTGAAACAATTGGTAGCTTTCCCCAGTCATCTACATTGGCTCTCAAGGTCCAATGCAAGAATGAGGTCAGGTCACCCTGCTGCCAGTGTCTGGGATGAGGCATGAGGTGAGCAAGTGAAAGACTCACCCAAACAATACATGAGACTTGATAAGTCTGAATGTAGTCAAGACCTTCCAGGGATTCCCTTCAAGCAAGTTGATTTCCATCAGAGGTGACATAGCTAATCTCTCCTCCCCTGTGCCCTTCAGGGAAGAGGAGTAGAAACAGAATTTGGTCAACAGAATAATTCATAGCTAACAGCATGCACCTACTACATTTAGGGTCTCTGTCCTATGCCAGGGCTTCACACTCTCATGACATCAGCTCATCCACCAAACAAGACAGCAAAAAAAAGAGAAAAGAGAGAAATTAGAAATTTCCTAGTCAGCAATCCCCACAAGAATTATTCTTTTCCAGCCAGTGCAAAATACTCTAAAACTTGTGCTATATCAGACCAATAGTCATTTATGTTTGTGGTGTTGTTATGGCATCTATACTGCCACTAATCTCACTAAATTTTAAGGTCAGGTGTTTAGAACCTTCCAGTGAGTATAACACAAATCTGCTGCATTTCAGTCAAAATTTCACCCACATCAATCCCAAAATTTCACCCACATCAATCCCTTCAGTTCAGCAGAGTGCTTGGGCAACACCTTCTTTCAGCTCAACGGGATCTTTGAGTTGCATACAGATGGTTCCTTTCTATTTTCTTTGAAAACTATGGCTAAGGTTAGAGGAAAACAGGAGACCACAACAACAAAACCATTTCCACTGACCTAACTCCCTCCCTACCCTAGAGAGTTAGTGAGGAATTCTGAGTAATTCGCACCAAAGAGACTCACATTTTATGTGAATTGCTGTAAAGCTGAAAATACAGGTGACAGCTTCATACTGGAGATGCTTCAACCCTCAGTAGGCTTGTATAAAAAGCCATAATACACATAAAAGTCTAACGTGCCTTCAAAATTACCACATCTTTTATTTAGAAGTTATTTCACCCTTGTCTTCCTTTATCACTCTTTATATGAGTGAAGTGGGGAATTTGGACAAAATTGAGGCAATTTAGGTAACTAAGTGGAACTAGAGTTTATGGTCTAAGTTAGGCTCTGCAGGAAGAATTCCCTGTCACTATCCCCATAGCCAATTTACCTCTGCTATGCCGTCAGCTTTGTTTACATACTTCTTCCCAGCTTCAGCCCCCACTTTCTGCTTGGTGATAAGAGAAGATCACAAACAGAAAGCTATGGAGGACAACTGGATGAGGGATAAAAATAGCAGCAGGGCTTTTTGTAGTGGTGTCCTTTGTACCATTAGAGTGAGAGTTCTGGCAGCATTTCTGTTTCATGGGGTGAGTATCTCTGTGGGGGAGCAATATATATATGCAAAAAAAAAAAAAAAGAGAAAAAAGGCTATAGGCTGAGTTTTGGCCATGTCAATGGCATAAGTTAGAAATCAGCTAGAACTGCACAAAGACAACATCCAGGAAAACAGTGGAAAAGGCCTCTTGGAGGACAGGGTGATGGAGGATGCAGAACAGAAGTCCCAGCTCCGATCTGCTTGGCAGTCTGAGCTCATACTGCTTCCCCTATCTTTTTTTCCCCTCCCCCTCCTTCACCCCTTACCTATTTTGAGGCTATTTGGAGCAGGCTGTCTCTATCTGTGCAGCACCTGGAAGACTGATTATGATCTCTAGGCTCTACCGTAACATCAATAACATAAACACTCTGATCCAGTATTTCTATTGCATTCTGTTCCTCTGAAGGTCTTTTCTATCGACTGTTATAATCTAATCTGCAAGTGATATCATTGATGATCCCCCCTCATCCGCCAGATTTGGAAGACTTTCCACAAACTGCTGAGCAAACAGGTGTTGCTGGCCCCTGTTTCTTATATTGTAAAAAAAAAACCAAACAAATCTCCAAATGCAAACTTCCAAACTCTGACTTTCACAAGAAGTGAATTATCCAGTGAATTCAAAGCCTCAAAATTTCAGTTCAGATGTAAATTAAATGCAAACCTGTGGTTTTCAGGCTTATGATACTCCTAAGTGACACCAAATCAAATGTTTTCTGAAGTTAACTACGAATTGGATTAGCCCCTTCAGGGAGATGTTCTTCTGTTTGCTTTAGAGGATAACACTGATGTAGCTTAACTCAGTAACTAATCAATAATTTAATTTTGATCGCTAACTAAATGAAGCTTGATAAATATCAGACACTGTTACATTGGGTTTAATTAGTGTGTATGCATGTATTTGAGAGCTCCGATTCACAAACTGGCAGCTCTACACTGAAGCAACCTAACCTCGTCTTTCTGCTAGAAGATACTTCCCTATGCCCATATCAGAAGCAGCAGATGGCCCTCAGACATGCAGGGTTTGGATACCCTCATCCTAACGGGAAGTAATTTCGTAAACCTTATCACGATGCCGGTGTTCAAAGGGAGCGATGTAGGTGATGTGGAGGGGGAGAAAGGGACATCAAAGTGACAGCAAGGGAGGAGCCCGGCTTTGAATTTTCAACTGTGGGTTAGAGGCAGCTCAGGAACAGCTGATGAGAGTGATGAGCAGCACAGAAAGACGTCAGCATGGGGAGAGATAGAAGAGATTGCATCTGTTTCCTTCAGAGACTATGCAAACGGAGTGACATAGTGTAAGCGTGTAAAAGAATTAATGAGAAGTTATGTCTCCCAATACATGCAAGTTCCTAGCAAACCAGAGGCAACTGCACTTCATAGATTAATATTTTCAGGGTAAAACCATCTGCAAATCTCATTCTTATCACTAGTAAACACCAGAATAGCAGAAAATGAAGCAGACCCATGGAGCCAGCTTCCATTTGGACTTACAGAGAAGAGTACCCTGCTCTGTGGAGAAGGAAAGCTTAATTCCCTGAGCGTAAGCCATGCCATGTCTTTCACCCTCTGGGGTGGAGCAGGTCCTAACCTGCTTTGTATGGCAGCACAGACACAGATGGTCAGGTGGAGAAATTAGCTGGAATCCAAAAAGTGCAAGATTCTTATCAGGGTCCAAAACAACAAACAAAACAACAAACAAAGCAACAAACAAACAAAAGAAATACACACAAAAACAGGCACACACCAAAAAAAAGAAAAAAACAAAAGCAGAAGCCAGCCACATGTTGGTGGAGATTACAAAGAAACACACTCCAGGGATACCTTATTCCTGACTCTTGTTCCAAACTGACTGATACTGAGGTTTGGTGAACCATTGGGCTGTCACTGTGGTTCTCAGGCATTGGTACCCAAGACTGATGCTAACAACAACCACCACCTCCCAGTGGAAATGATGACAATCCCTTCAACTGCATCACCTTACAGCTTTCCTAGACGTAGAACACACATACATAACACATACAAGACTGGTCCGGGAAAACCACATCCCATGGGCAAAGGAAGATGCGCTCCTAAACATGTAGTTTTGCCAGCACAACCACATTGGCCCTTAGGATCTCTGCCTGGAAAGTTGCAGTGCTGAAAATCCATGCTTCTTCATGCCCAGACATAATGAAAATGTATATTTATCTATCATACTTCATTTTAAACAAATATCAATAATTTTTGTCCCCTGGGCTCTCCTTTCTTGTTTTGTCAAGAGCAGTGATTGTATCATAGCCAACATTATGATGCAAAATTAGAGGGAAGAAAATGCCATAGGAAGGTAGCTGTTTGCATTAGCTCAAATATCTTTCTCCCTGAAGTCTGACCTTAGGTGTAAATCAGAGAAGCCTGACGGAACATAAAAAATACTATCCCATTGACCCAGTTTTCATAGAGAGCAGTGAGTATAATTATTTTGGCCACCTGCAGTTGATAAACCAATCCCATGGGAGGCTAAAAATTACCCAGGCATTTACTGGTGACACAGTAGTATGCTAGAAACCTGCACAGCAAACCTGTTCAGCTACACTGTGGTGGAGGGAGGTGTGGTGAGGCATGAGCCAGAACTGAGATAGCTTTGCTGGCAGATGTCCTCAGCACAGAGAAAGCTCTACAGGCTTCTGCTTAGGTGGTTCATTTTGTTCAGGAATGGCAAAAGTGATATCAGAAATATCTTATTTTGCAATAAAATTTGAGCTGCACAAGGTCTGTGTTTATGGTGCAGCCTGCAGGAATATCAGTAGTTTCCGACAGTAAATAAAGCACTCTTGGAACTACTGCATTGCTGCAGGAAAACCACTCCCTATGGGAAAAGTTATGCTACTAAAAGTGCAAGGTTTTTTTTTTTCTATAAATAGCAGCAGTGCAAAGGATTTCTGCCAGAAAAGCTGTGACAGGGAGAGTGCCCCTTCTGCAGGCCCCAGCAGATGCCCACAACAGAGACTAGGAGGAATTTGCTGAGATAGCATCCTCCGTGTCTGTGCTGATGACGCCACTCCTGTACATTACCAGGCTACGATCATCTGCGACAGAGATTGCAGTGATGAGCTCCAGCACTTTAGGTTTGCACAGCATGCTTTCCCCACAGATGACACTGGTTCTCCCGGGCAGCAGGGCAGCACAGGTTAGGCGCTCAGGTGAGAACACAATCTCCACATGTTCAATGGGTTCTGCAGCCCTGGGAAACGGATTTCTGAGAAATCCACCATGGTGCAAACACAGCCCCTCACAAACCACTACTCATCACCCCCTTTTGTCATACCTCACTCAGCGTCACCTTCTCTCATTTCTCAGGTTTTTACTCTATTCCTTCAAAGGTTGAAAAAGACCAGAAGAATTATATATACACATATAAAAATATAATGTTGAGTTTATGTAGAGTTCATAACCTTCTTAGACAGTGCAACTGGGGTATGAGAGAAAAAGGTTTATATGTTTGGGTTTTTTAATAACTAAAATATATTTCTCTTCTTTTTTTAATTTTTTTTTTATTTTATATGGTATAGAGCCTCAGTGAATACCCAGAAAAATATAGTGATATAGCTGTTACTAGTTGTTCTAAAATTAAGCGACCTACTTGGGAAAGCATTTTCCCTGTAACTTAATGCAGGAGTGCAAACGGATATAATTATAGAGGCATAACTTCCTATTCTGTCTTGGGTTTGTTTATGTCATTTGGGAAGGGATTTAGGTTCAGCCCAAACATTCCAATGTCTATGGGAAAAAAAAAAGTGAGATTCTTAAGATAAATGATAGTTATACCACATAGTCTAAAACAGTAGTATTAATTGTAATGGTAGAACGCACTATATTAAAAAATCTAATTCTCCTATCTTCCATTACAGTTTATATCCCAATTTCATGCAAAATTGGAGTAAGCTATTAATAGCAGCGGACTTCCTAAAGATTTACTCTAGATTAAAAGATTCACATCTGATCTTAGCGTGGAAACTACAAATATTGCTTTAATACAAACACAACTGAACAGTAAACCAGCTCATTACATCTCAGGTCTGAGCTAATGAACAGGGTTTAATGATGATAATGAACCATTTTTGAGGAATTACTGAGATTTGCATTCAAGTACAGAAAGTATATATTACACATAAGTCCCATGTGTCTCCACAGTTTATCAGGTCTGTATGGTCCATATGCCCATATATCATCACGTTTATAACACATCTACTGTAGTCATATCTGCTGGGGAAACCTAAACTGGGCTCTCTTTGATACAGGCAAGTGACAACAAATTCATAAGGACATTTCTACTCAGCAAGCCAAGCATGACACAGGTCCTATGCTGAGAAGATGCACTTTCACTAATTCCAAAGCTAACCAGAAATCATACTGTGGCCTTTGCTTGCTCAATGCCAGTTTTCTGTAGAGGGCGGGCCCGAATACAACCCAAATTGAGTCTTCTGTGATGGCTAAAGCAGTGCCACGAGGTCTACTGCTGCGGTGGCTTTGTCCTGGTGGCACTCATCACCAGCTCAGTGTTGACAGCCACCCTGTAAGGAGCGCTGTAGGTGTTAGAGGCGAGTCCCAGTTCCTTCTTGGTTTCTGCTTCCATCCTTCAAAGATTGTGCTTTTCACAGCTCAGTTATCAAGGCAGATGGCTGCCTGCAGAGCCCAAGGCAAACAGACAGATGGGCTCTCCTTCCTTCAAAACTAGGAGCAAAAGCTTGCTGACCTTGCCTGTTTTCTTGGCTGGAATCAGTCAGAAAAACTTCACTGTAGCTTCCATTCCTGCTTCCACTTGAGGTAAACTGGGACCAACACAAATCTTGGTTCTCTTCATCTGCCTGCAGACTCAACACCAGGCTGGGTCTTGCCGCTTCAAGATGAGCCTGAACTATTCCTAAATGCAATTGTGCTTCATCTTCTTCTGAACTCAGATTGCTCCCCTGCCGCATTTGTTCGAGATGTGATCAAGCAAGAAAACATTCAGCACATCACCTCCACATACTCCAAGCAGCACATTACCTTTGTTCATATTCATGATTGCATGCATTTATAACACTGAAATGCTTAGAAGAGCCTTCAGGATCCATGTCACTGGGGAGACAGGAAGAACAGACAGCAGGGAATACAAAGGAAAAAATTTTATAGGAACATGCTGACCTCAGAATAAATTCAAAGTGATGTTGGTACAAACTCTCACATGGAAATAACTGACTAATCACCTGGTGACCAGCTTCATCTGATGCTGTTACCCTCGAGGCAGATGTGAGGTGGCAAATTGTCCAAACAATTTGTGGATGCCCCATCCCTTAAAATGTTTAAGGCTAGGTTGAATGGGGCCCTGAGAAACCCGATGTAGTAGATGGCATCTCTGCCCGTGTCAGGGGGGTGGAACTAGATGATCTTTAAAGTCACCTCCAACCCATACTATTCTATCAGAAACCATGAAGGGAGGGAAAAATAGAAGTAACTGAGCACTGAGAAATTTCAGCTCTCACAAAAGCCAAGAAGGGACCACTTGTGGGGAGAGACAGTACACAGAGTTTTAGGAAATGCTAGATTAATTTGGGCAGTCTCTTCCGATGTAACTTTTCTATGATTCAACTCATAAAATTAGGACATTAAAATGTTCTTCATGGTGAGAGATAAAAGAATCAGTTTGGTCTATTTGCAACCTACACAATCTCTTCTCCAACCTCTGAAACACAATTTCAGATATTGATGCCATGGGAACGAAGCCAGCAAGAAGACAAGCAGGGACTTGATGGAACATTGAGGCCTTTCCTTTTGGTCCAGAAAGTGTAGCAACAATCTGAAAATTACACCAGAGCTGCTGAAAACAAGCCTATAGAAACTTACTGAACATGACAGACCTGCCCCTAAGGCTTCTGAGCTTTAGCAAACCCCTCAAGAAGCCTGGTTTGAGAAAGGAATTTGTGAGAAAATTCCAAGCCAACAGCTTTATTGTAAATATTTTACACTGAAATTGATCTGCTTTTCTTCCTTCCTTTATAGTAATGTTGCCTCCTGTTCTATTCTTCTTCTAAAAATCTATCCTTTGCACTGTTCTATTGTCCTATAACCTTCCACTCATAGATCTCAATCCAACAAAAAAAATCAAGGAATATTGTATCCAGAAGAAAGAGAAATGAAGGAAACAGGCAATCCCATGGAGATCAACTGCCATTTTGGTGCCATGAAGCTGGTGTTATGATTTCTTAGTAACGTCAGCATGGACCTGCTGAAATGAAGAGGAAAACTGCTGGCTTTTATCTCACAGAGCTGTTGACCCACTACTGGGTAAAAATCCCTAACCTACTTGCTGAAGTCAATCCTGCATCACTCCAGCTGCAGGAATCACACAGTGGCCCATTACTGAGTGAAAGCTCTTCTCCTACTGCCTATTTGGTCTCTTTATCAGGAGATGTAGGTGAAAATTAAATGCAGCCTTGTACACAAAGCTTGCTCTATGAAAAGGATTACTCAGGGAGTGGAAATCCAGCATAGAGATTGGGAATTTAAGAACCCCTCCAGCTCCCCATCAAAAGTGGAACCTACATTGACATCACTTTTCTTGTAGAACTTGCAAGCACCCCTAGGCACGCCTCTGAAGTCCCAGCTACCAGCTACCATCTTATTCCCAACAGACTGTGCCAAAGGTAATGAGAGACACTAACATTTGTCCTCAGGAAGAATATCAAACCATTCCCATGCCCCAGACTTTTCCCTTCCCACTCCCTTTTCGATACTGGCACCCTGCAACTTTTTATTATCTTTCCTCCGGAGGAAGCAGCATTTACACCAGCCCAAACCCTCCAGCTCACTCATGTACAGGCTGCTGGCCTCTACTTACACGTCACCTCCAAGGTTTTTATTTGTAGGCAGCTTGAAAACTGCATTTCTCTCTTCATTCGCCACTCTTAATTATCATTTGGGAATGTATTAACATGGGGCTAAGCCGCAAAGTTTGCATGTGGGCTTGCCTCATGTTCAGAGATGCTGACTAGCACCAGAGTCTGTTGAAGAGTCACCCCTTCCTCACGTAACACCTGAAAGCGAGGGCATAGCAGTAAGTACCCACCACAGAATTCCATCTTCTGCTTAAATATACAGTCACTGTGATTCTTTTTCCCCTGCTTTCCCAACTCTAAGCCAACAAATAGTCATTTTGTCCAGTTACTGAAGCTGATCAGAAACTGCCAGCATTTCTAGCTTAACCCAAGTCTTTCCCTTCAGGCAAGAACGTAGCCAAAAGAGATGTGTGATAGTGAATGAGTTAAACAACATTAAATGTCTCTGTAACCACTTTAGGAATGAATACATGAGACGCTATTACTGAGTTTCATGTATATATGTGATAGATAAGTCTAAGTTTGCAGCAAGATAGTTACTCTGATATCACAAGCTCTGAAATAGCTACAAGGTCAAAGGGAGGTGGCATAGGAGACATGATGATCTCCTCTGCTCTCCCTCCAGTGGCCTGTCTCATCAATGAGGTGCTAGGAGGCAAGCTGAGGTCTAAACTTTCTCCGTATGTGCTTCCATGGTGCAGTCTCTCCCACACACTGCTATGCTTGGGAGACAGGTATGTTCAGGTATGTTTAGGTATGTCTGATTATGAAGATATAAAGGGGTCCTGAGGTTCCCAAAACAGTTTGAAGGGACAGTGAAAAATTTGTTCTCACCACTGCCCCCTCCCAGGGTTTTTGTGTGGCTACCAAAACAGTGCTCCCCGCCCCTCCTTGATGGTGTAGGGAAACCTGTAAGTAGCAACCAGCACTGCCAAGCAAACAGCCGTGCTAAGGATAACTACCAGATGCAGCACTGCGCTGAGGACAGGAGCTACTCAGACAATCTAACGCCCCCTATCTGTAGAGGACCATCCCTCTTCTTGCCCTAGATCCTTCCCTTAGTTTTTCAGTAGCACTGACCCATTTGACATTAAGGGCATGTCTGCACTGCACACAATAATGCAGTGATGCACTGACATACTTGATACACCCCAAAGCCACCCACCAGCTTATGGTACAGGCCCTTCCCCATCAAATGAAGATTTCAGAAGAGGCTGTAAAACCTATGTGGACAAAGTGAGGTAAGTGACTTTTGGCTAGGCTCTGAACTGCCATGGGACTCCAGGTACTGAGGTTTGCTGGATTAAAACTGCTCAGTATCTGTCTTAATCCTATTGCAGACCTGTAACACAGCTGCATTCCATAAGCGGTGTCTTTTTAATTGAGTGGCCTTACAAATGCTATTTTCCAAGTACAGAAGATCTAAGGATAGTTGTAAGTCTTCATCACACGAAATAATCCAGATTTCCCATTTCAAGACTCCTCAAGAACCCCATCTACTCCATGTTTAGCAGTCAGCAGCTTCTAGGACTCTGAGGGAGTGAGAACAACAACTCTTACATTACCAGCAGCGCAGGAGAGCATGACCAAGCAAGTAAATGCAAGGATGACCTTGCACCTTCCAATTAGCGATATCATGACTAAATTTGACCGCACACACACATACACAGCCTTTGGCTCAATAGACATAATATCACTCTTTGTGTGTTTGGGAGGGGAAAATAACAAGGGAAGCCGAGAAGAACATGAGCTGAAGGCAGAGATACTTTCTGGGTAATTATCAGAGCACTAACAACATAGCAGCTATAGATATTAGCACCTTGTTTGTGGGGGCTGGCATATGTACTTACCTAAACTTCTCATCACATGTGTAGACAGAACTCGATGTTCTGAAGCACACAGTAGTCTCAATTCTAAAGCATATATTTTTTCAGTCATCCATTTAAAAAAAAAAAAAAAGAAAAGAAAAGAAAAAATGCACAGTTCTTAGTAAGGAGCAGATCGAGGTGGTCTTAAAGCACATATCCCTATTTTTTATCTCTGTTCTCACCAAAACAGAGATGCATATCTCATTGTCCTTTCCCATGACACTAACAGGAGGGTACATCTACACTAGAACTGGACTGAAGCTATACTGGTACAGGAAGGTTATCCTAGATCCTTTGGGCACTATGGTTTGGATCTGTAAATCAGTCCTAATGGAAGCGAACAGGAAGCAGAGATGTTCCTTGTTTACCAAACACAAAGAACACGACAGGTGAAAGAAAATCTGTGGCTTCCCAGATTCCCTTGATCTATTCCTACATGTAGTGTAGGACCATGTACTTTGGTCTTCTGAACCTCCCTCGCCCATCCTTCTTGCACATCTCTTTCAGCCCTTTCAGAGCTAAGGTAGGTAGTACGGTCAGCACAACACACTTGTCCCTACAAGATGGAGTCCGAGTAGGGTTAAGTGCCTTTGAGATACAAACGGTAACAGTAACAATAATGGTTGTACCTCATTCACAACCTCTTCTTCCCTTTCTAAGACTGGATGTAAATAATGTTCTTATCTTCTAAGAAATTCTTCTGGCATCTCTGACTAGGCGATAAGTAGAAAGGAGTCACTCTTAACTGCTGATTAAGAGGGAGGAGAGTGATTAGCGTCCTCCGGGGAACACCTTGTTGATGATGGCTGCTTTGCATTGTTGAGGCTGTAAGAAGCACCTAAATTCCTCCTCCACAAAGCTCTCAGCTGCTGATGAAGTCAGTTCTACATTAATCCCTCAGCACACTCCTCATCAGGTCCATTTCTGATGAAAGTTTTTCTTGCCACTCTGCAGTCATAATTGCAACCCTCTGCAACGCTTCCATTTGAGAATGGGACAGTCTGAACGTCAGTAGGAGGAAGGACGAGACTTAGGCAACACCAAGAATCTTCTGAAGTAAGAAGATGAAACGAAAACAACCTGCAGAGGAACCAATCAGTAGCAAGGTTGAATCAATTTTGGGGGTTTTCACACTACAGATTGTAAATCCAATTCTCTGGTAGCTGGGTTTGATACACTGAGTCTCAGCAGACGCCTGGAATAGTCCATCAGGGCATAGTGCACATCCATTTTTTTGAGATTTAACCCAAGTTTCTGCCATGTACAAACTTAACCAAGGCAAGCAGAAACAGGCCTAAAGAAACTGCATTCCTCCTACAAGGACAAAGCCTGGACTAACAAACAAAACTGCAGTTTAGATTTAATCTTGAAGGAGTGGATCAATGCAGATTCATGAGTACAACCCACTGCATTGATTTGCATTGGTGAGTACCAACAGATAGAGCCTTTTTCTGTCCTCACCTCCCTCAGAAGTGGAAATCTATGGTATTCATGGCTCTGTACCCACACCTGGATCATGTATGACAGCCTGGCTCTGCAGCCAGATACCATATGGTCAGTCTGCCATGCTTGCAATGCATCCTGACATCTTGCTGAGGTCTCCACATGCTGGGCAACAAAACACAGGTAAAAGCACATGTCCATTTATGTTCCTTCTGTGGTTTAAACATCTCCAAAACCAGCTGCAACAGGAGGTCTCTCCTTCCCAGACATGCTTGCTCTCCTGGCAAAGGTGGGTCCCAATGCTGTGTAGGTTCATGTTCAGAATGTGAAAAAAAATGACAATCAGATCAGAAAAACACCAATATCTAACAACTTATATTTGGATAATGTAGGAAGAAAACAGAACTTCACTCTTTGAATTTCAGCCCACCTCTTAAACTGGGCAATCCTAGCATATAACACTGATGTCCTTTCTCCCCTCTTTTTACACTTTTTATATCCCTGTATTACAGCTCACATGAAACATCGATTTTCAAGCATGATATTTCCCTTTCTAATAAAATGCAGCAGGAGGTTCCACAGGTTAATTATAAATTGATTTTAAAAGCATTTACCAAAAAGTTATTTAAATCTATTTCTCTTAATTTCATTTGATGCAGCATATGTCTTGCAGCACAAAGGGGAGATGTGGCTTTATTGCCACTATCTGCCAGATGAACATGTTCATCATCAACAGTGCAGGGAGTGATAAGTCGCTTATCTGATACACAGAGACAAAACACTCCCTCTTTCTTATCAACAAATTGAGTTATCAGCCAAGTGAAGTAGTTTTTCAGTAGCCTTTCTGACTGCATTTTGCTTTTAAATCCATACTGGCAGCATATGTTCATGGATGTATTTGCCTCTCTTACAGTTATTTCAAAAGGCAGCACCAGCAGGCACAGATAAGAAAGCTTCATCTCCCCAAGAAGTCTAGCTGAGTGCTGTTAAACAATCCTGAATTTACTCTGATCGCTGGAAAACTGAACTAAATTGCACCAAAAGTAACCAAAACAAGGCTAAAACAGTCATACAAAGAGCTTAAAGGAACGCAGAGCTATAACATTGCATAGCCAAAGCCTACTGACATGACCATCACTGATGGCTTAACCCACATTTCCCAGTGCTGTCCCTTACATCTGGGTGCCTGACCTGAGAGAATCAGAATGCAGAAGTTCGAGAAAGCGCAAGCCCTGATCTAGCCAAAGTAACACTTTTCCTTTCCTGACTATGTATGCTCAAATTGATTCAGAATTAAGTGCACAGCATAATAAAGCTAGAGGGAAGTTAGGGTTATCAGCCATGTAACATTATTAGAAGACTAACTGAATGCACAGAAAGGTTTTTAGGTGTGAGGAGTTAGAAAATGTCTGATGCCTTTTTAGGACTCGGTTTGACTGTGTGTTCCCTACTAGTGGGCTCTGTGCGGTGAGCAGTTACTCTGAAGGGCTTTGTGCAGAGCAGTACTCATGAGAGGTGTCAGCATCACCTAAACTTGAGCAGAGTATGAATGTGCTCAGTTGTTCTCAGAAAATTCTCAGTGCTGGAGTCAGTATCATTTTGATTAAGTGCGGTTTGAAAGTTTACTTCATTGGGATAGCACTGAAAATTATTTGTCCTTGACTACAGAGACCAAATATGCTCATTTACCACTATAATTTATAAATATGACTGTTCTGTTCCATAAACTAGCCCCAAGAAAATATGACTTGATAGTAAAAACTCACAGAGGACAGACACCTTAAGTCAGGAATGTTTTTTGTAAATACCTACAAGCTCCCTGCTGCATACTCATCTTCCTCCCTCTCATAAAGGCATAATTAAACAGATTAATAAAAGGGTTGATGACAGGAAAATCTTCATTTCACCTGCTGAGCAAGACAAGCAAAACCAGTGAGTGCTTCTGAGCTTGTTCAACGCCGAGACAGAGAAGGGAAGCACAGATGACCTTCATCAGAACCTTGAGCCAGAGCTGTGAACTTTGCATTGGTTCAGATGAGTAGATTGCATAATACACTTTTCCACCTACCCCAAAAAATCAAGATACAACTGCCTAAGAGCTGCAACAAGACCAGAAATACCTCCAATCTCCAGTGTTTTCCAAAGCCTATACATACACTTTTTCAGACATTCTCCCTCTACAGGGGTACGTACTTTCCTGAAATGTGTTCCTGCGGCTGAACCTGTTAATTTGATAGCAATCAGATACCCCATTGCTAAAGCAATCCGCTTCATGATTCCTGGAAGGATCCTATACTCTCATCTGTTTGCAGGTTGGATAGGATTTATTGAATATTACTTCTCGAATAGGCAAGAGATAGGTATAAGATCGGCCCAGCTGACAATACTTTCAGTAGTTTCCAGCCTTGCTGTCAGCTGACACATTCCTTCCTCCAGATAACATCTGATGCACTCAGATGTTTCTGAAGCTGTGCCTCCACAGGATGTGTGGTAGGAACAACGGCAAGCTCTGTGCACCTCTGCTTTCGTACCAAACCTGTAAGGAAGTTGCTACAGGAGGGGTTGTTTATTTTTCTTCAACTTTAATAACAGACTTGCATGATAACTTCCAATCCTTTCGTCCTTTCCAGCTGCAATGTTGCAGACCCCATTGGTGCTGCGCTGAGTGGAGGGGGACTCTGCACTCGAAGGCGCAATATGGAGGTGGCTTCACATGGACGGGTATGCATAAAGGCTTGTTCCTGCTGCCTCACACCTGATACTGAGTCCTGTGCAGGGGAGTATCATTCAAAAACTCTTGCTGCCAACATTGAAGCGCAACACAGTGGGAAAGTCTCTGATCCTATTACTGTTCTAAAGACCAAGACTTAACAGTGTCGGTGCCTAAAAGGATCATTCAGTAGTTGCAAATGACCTTTACACTTTAAAGAGGACTTAATCAAGCAGAGCTGGGACTCTTAACAATCTTTTAACTGCAGCATATAACTCAGAGAATGCAGAGGCCAAGAGGATGTATGACTGGCTTTTGGGGCTGATTGTTGTGAAACAACTCTTTTTTGAAGAGAAATTTAAATTGCCCAGTCTTTCAAAAATAACTGTTTATCTTTCTCAAGGACCTTGAAGATCTTCTCATTTATCAGGCACTTAAATCAGTGCAGATTTCCTATAATTCACCCTTAATCCACAGCTGGACAAGACTTTCTTCTATCAAGGAATGCCAAAACTACTTGAGCGAGCTAGGTCCCTTCCAGATATCTATGACAACAGATGTTAATTTGTGTAGGAAGGGTTGATTTAAGCTCTACTCGTGTTTTTGGTGTTGCTTCAATAGGACTTAGATTCGTTTACAGTTAGTGTATCTAAGCAGCAAAAATATCTAGCAAAAAACCCCTAAAATTAGTTGGTTTGAGATTTTAAGTTAGTTGTATACATAGCTGAGTAGTTTTATTTTGCATAGTTAAGAATAAACCAAACAAGGACTGCCCTGTTTAAAAACAAGCCGAAATTTAATACAAAAGGAACTGTGATGGTTTGAAAGAACTGCAAAGCCAAACTGTCTGTAAACAAAGTTAAATTAACAGTTGTGATAATTTTATCCTGAAGCAAAAAAGGTAAAAGCTGCACACGGTAGAAAGACAAAAGCTGGTATAAGGGATTTCATTCTCCGAATTAAAAAATGTTAGTTACATTACTGTCTTTCAATCTGATGTCTTCTTCCCTTTCATGATCCTAGAGAATAGGACAAAAAGCAAGACAAATATATACCAACACATACCTGTCTAATGCCAGACCACCTTTAAAAATTGCTAATGATTTTGTTTCACTGAAAACTTGCTTTCATACACAGTCAGATTAAAAAAATCAGCATCTGAAATATTTAGTTTTAACAGTTACAAATAATAAAAAGTTCTATTTCATATGCACTGCCAGATTGAAGAAAAAAATCTAACATGTTTGAGTTTAACAATCAAAAAAATGAAAGAAAAATCCTAACTGGATCCAGGGAATTTTGAATTTCTTTTGGTTTGCCCAAGCCAGAGGAGCAGTTTAGGCCTGATTCTCTTGATGACAAAACTTACTATTCTGGGATTTCCAAGGGTTTGTGGTACTCACTGCACTTCTGGAGAAAGTAATTTAATATCAACATAACACTTTCTTTACCCAGCCCTTTCCCCATTTAGTTTTCATCTATTTCCTGCTGTGCATTTCCCCTTTCCTGTTGGGAATAAACTGCTGAGTTTTTCCATAGTGAGGATCACAGGCTGGCATGATGCAGAGGAATAAGCTCCTATCTTTGCTGGAAACACTCTTGGGCATATAGCCGAGAGAATGAGGGAGAGTCAAATAAATGCATCATACCAGATGTCACTTTCAATGACCCCATGATATCACTGCCTGAAGATGGACATACACAAGGCAAGGATGAAAACAACCTTGACTTCCAACAGCAGACAAGACCTTACTATATGGTATGTGTTACGCTTCATTTAAAACTAGCACATTTTATTTTTATTTTATGATACTGCTGTGACTCTCTCGTTCATACTTACTGATAACATGTCATCCATGAAACCCACTGATTTCTCCTGCACACTTCATGATCATTCTAAAGACTCATGGGCCATGGCTGGGACTGCTCTACTGAGCTAGGTGGATGGAAAGTGCAGTGATGCAGAGTCCTCTCCATCTTGGACAGGAGTTATATTTTGGCCTCTGTTTTTCACCACAGTGAAAACACAAGGACATCTGCATTTCTTCCCTACGCTGGGGAAGTCCACTGAGAAAGTACTTGTTAGCACAGCATATAAGTCTTTCTGAGGCTAGGGGAGGGAGGTAGGAAGATGTTATTAATTTAGTCAATGCTGTGCAGCTTGCAGAAACACTGTCAGCCTCTGCCTACACATATCTCACCTCCTATTGTTAAAGAAATTGCAGCTGCTGAAAGAGATGAAAAAGTAACACATTTCTTTTCTGGCTTTTATAGTAATAAGGCAAATCTGATTCATTTTAACATTATAGTATGGTTTTCCTTTTTGGACTGGGGTCTTTGGGATAGAAGTGGAGGCATGATTCTCTACGCAGGTGCTATCAGCTATGCAAAGGTGTGCTAGACTATTTTAATGGCTCTGATCACACTTACCACATTTGTTTGGGTATATCACTCACTCAGGGAGTTAGGACTGTGTAGGACTAATTAATATCTAGTTAGTGCTTTCCCATTTCTTCACTGGTGGAAGCCAGAAACCTGCAAAGCCATGGAGAAGCCATGGTCAAGCGAAATTTTCTGCAGAAATTACTGAAGTTAGCTATGAGTTTGTAGACTCATAGACTCACAGAGCGGTTTGATTTAGAAGGGACCTTAAGGATCACCTAGTTCTAATCTTCCTGCCATGCACAGGCACATCTTCTGCTGGACCATGTTGCTCAAAGCCCCATCTAATCAGGCTTTGAACACTTCCAGGAATGCGGGAGCTATAACTCTTCTGGCCAACATGTTCTAGTGTCTCACCTTCAGATTAAAGCTGTTTCCCCTCATCACTACATGCCCTTGTCAAAAGTCCCTCTCCTGCTTTCTTGCAGGCCCCTGGTAGGTACTGGAAGGTTCTCTAAGGTCTTCCTGGAGCCTTCTCTTCTTCAGGCTGAAAAAACACAGCTCTCTCAGCCTTTCTTCATAGGAGAGGTTCTCCAGACATCTGATCATCTTCAGGGCCTCATCTGGACCCACTCCAGCAGGTCTATGCTCTTCTTATGCTGGGGGCCACAGAGCTGGACACAGTATAGAGTTCAAAGTGACTTTATGACTGTTAACTTACTGTCTTCTGAAAAAGAAACTGCAGATGTCTCCTGAAGTAAACCGTAGGTGGCATAGGCACACAATACATTACGATATTTCTCAGGGGTTTCCAGGCAGAGAGGTGTGAGAGCTTTTCCCACCATTTCCACTTCTCTCTCAGGTTTTGCTTTCGTTTCTGTTTCTCACAGGTTCCCACTCTGCCATCACATGTAAATTCCACCCAGGCCCCCAGCTCAGTCCCCTCCCATTTCCTATTGATCAGTAAACCCCTGCAAGTCAAAGTCATTGCGTGTACTCTGCAGTCTCCCTAGTTACACTTGTGCATTTATTCTTTCTGTATAACAGCTATTTTGTCAAAATAGACTTTTTACTAGAGATTCATACTTACTAATTTCACACCTCGTCTCTGCTCTTTTTCAGCTGGGGTTGAATATAAGATATCAGAGCAAAATGTATTTCCTCATCTACACTAAAACTGTCAAGTAAGAACAATGCTGGTGCACCTCAGAGCTGGGTCCTCAACAAAAAGTGAAATCACAGTCTGCACGAAGCCTGAAGAAATACGTAGAATATTTTAAAGACTGTTTCCTCTGAAGTCTGTATTGTTTCAATAGCACATTTCTTCCAATATTTCTTTCACTTTTTTCATTCATGTGAACATAGGGTATTTTAAAAGTCCATCTGCTCGTGTTATTCTTCGAGTCATAACCCTTTGTAATACTACAGTTAATTGCTTTACCTATGATTATATTGCAACCATGAATGGCATCATGGTTTTCAACCCTATCTGCATTGGAGTAATTTCAAAATATTTCTGTTGTTACCAGCTTCAGCTGAACTTCAGTGGCTTTTACAGTTCAGAGGACATTTATTGTGTATCTGTCGATTGTGATGATGCTCTTAAATTGATAGAAGTACCCATATCACACTTTACATTAGTTGCAATTAGATTAATTTGGATCTTGTACGTTTCTGCCTGAGTTCAGGCCTGCCTTTAGTCATGTTATTTCCATTTACAGCATCAAGGTATGCTAAAGACAGACAATGCATTTTAAGCCATTTCTGAGCAAGGGCAAATCCCATTTTCAAAATCGTAGGTGAAGCATCTACACCATGAGTATGTCACGGCTCTCAGTTGTTTTATCATCCCATCTTCATAAAACTGTCCCTCCTTTACCAACAGAAAGCAGGACAGAAGATGGTCTGTTTTCTTGCAGCCGTCTGCGGCAGAGTGTGATGTTTGCACACACTCTGCGAAACGCTGCTCTGCAGACACCATCTGTAATAAAAAAATGAGAGAACCTATTTTTTGGGGGTTGGGGGAGAGGAGGATGGGAGCGGTGCAACCCAGGGTACCGGGGGGGTTTGGGGGTCGCGTCGCCGCAGGAGGAGCGGCGGGGGCTGCGCGCGGCG
>VXBA01002089.1:1124161-1156335 GCA_013399895.1 Serilophus lunatus | reverse complement strand
TTTTCTTCTCCAGTTTTTTCACCCGTCCTTTCCGACAGTTCTTTTTGCGTATTTTTTATCATCTATCCATTTTTCCGTCGTTGTTCCCGCACCGCCAGCAATAATCGCCTCTCTGCGTCTCACAGCTGGCTCGTTGGAGAAGCCGGTGAGTTGTGGGGCTCTGCGCTTCCCATCACTCGATTCCCGCGGTTGTGGCGTTTGGACTGTCACGGTCTGGTGACACCCGGGCTGCTGGTGGGACTGCGCTCCGTGGACCTGGATACCTTCGGTCCCTCCCAGCGGACGCTCTTCTTCGGCGTTCCCATCCTTTTTCTTGCGCTCGGATTTTAATTTAATTGGGTGGGGGGAAAAGGGAGGAAGCATTTGCTTCTCTTGTATGCGCGGGCAGGTTATGGTTACTGGATATATTGCTTACATGCATATATATATATGCGTGTGTATATGTATATATGACAAGATTTGGCAAAGTTTGCCAAGGTCGCTGCCTGTCCCCGCTTAGTGCCAGCACGCCCAGGTGGGGGGCTGAGGAGCAGCCCGGCTCCCGGCTGGAAGCTGCCGGGCGCTCCGCGCTCCTTCCCGCCGGCTCCAGGGACATAGGATGGGGATGGCGCTGCGGTCCCGGGAGGGAAGGAGCTCCGTGCCGGAGCCGTGCCCCCTATGAGCGGGGCGGCGGTGGGGAGCTGAGCTGAGCCTTGGCCGAGCCGAGCGGCGGGGCTGCAGAAGCCCCTCCGAGGGAGTGGAGAGGGTGGGCCGGGGGCCGCCAGCCGACCCCCTGGTATGTCAGGTCGCGCTGCCTGGTTGTTCGGTCGCACTCGGAATGAGGTGAAGGGGGTCCTGCTTTTTTTTTTTTTCATATTTTAATAATTTATTTTTTTAATTACTAAACGCGACTGCGCGCTTCCCCACCGGCACGGCGTGGGGAGCCGGGAGGGAGCGCTGCTCACCGGGGAGGGCTGGTGGCCCCGCCGGAGCCGGGGGGAATCGATCCCCGCGGCGGAGCACGGCTCACCCGGACGCCCCCCTTTCCCCTCTTCCTCCCGCAGGCACCAGCCGCCGCGATGCCGCTCAGCGCCGGCTTCTCCAGCAAGAACTACGACTACGATTACGACTCGGTGCAGCCCTACTTCTACTTCGAGGAGGAGGAGGAGAACTTCTACCTGGCGGCGCAGCAGCGGGGCAGCGAACTGCAGCCCCCCGCCCCGTCCGAGGACATCTGGAAGAAGTTTGAGCTGCTGCCCACGCCGCCCCTCTCCCCCAGCCGCCGCTCCAGCTTGGCCACCGCCTCCTGCTTTCCCTCCACCGCCGACCAGCTGGAGATTGTGACCGAGCTTCTCGGGGGGGACATGGTCAACCAGAGCTTCATCTGCGACCCGGACGACGAGACGGTCAAGTCCATCATTATCCAGGACTGCATGTGGAGCGGCTTCTCCACCGCCGCCAAGCTGGAGAAGGTGGTCTCGGAGAAGCTGGCGTCCTACCAGGCGGCCCGCCGGGAGGGGGGCTCCACCGCCCGCCCCGGCCCGCCGTCCGCCGCTCCGCCGCCGCCGCCACCGGGCCTGGCCGCCTCCCCCGCCGCCTCCGCCAGCCTCTACCTGCACGACCTGGGCGCCGCCGCCGCCGACTGCATCGACCCCTCGGTGGTCTTTCCCTACCCGCTGAGCGAGCGGGCCCCGCGAGCCGCACCGCCCGGCGCCAGCCCCTCGTCCCTGCTGGGCGACGACACGCCGCCCACGACCAGCAGCGACTCGGGTGAGTGGGACCCACGCGCGTTCCGGGAGGGTGTGGGAACCCGCGCGGCGCCAGGGGCTCTCGGGGGCGCAGCTGGAAGTCTCGCCTCCTTCTTTCTGTCCCCCTCCCCGTGTGGGATTTTTTTTTTTTTTAAATGCCACGTTAGCGAGGCACGGAGAGACTCCCAGCCGGTTTTTTTTCCTGGAAGACCAGCCCAGTTTTCCCTCTGAGGGGGAGGGAGAGCAAAGGAGGGAAAAAGAATAGGTGTAGGAGGAATAAAGTTTCATAACGGGGTCCCGATAAGACTGGCTCCCGCTGCCACCCGTGGGCCTGGAAGGAGTTAACTCCCGCCCAAGAGCCGCGGGGGGAATGTGCAGTCAGGGAGGTGCTAGTGAAAGTGACTGCAGGGGAGTGAATGGGGCTGGGAAAGTTTTAGAAAGGCTTCCTTAGGTATGTGACAGCGTGTTCCGTTCCCTCGTAAATCTGGTTTGAAAGTAAGTTTCTACCCAAAGAGCTACCGCCTTTCATTTTGTTTCCTTTTTTTTTTTTTTACCTCCCGATTTTCCACAAATGAACAGATCAAGAAAAATTCAGACAATGTTTCTGAATACACATGTGTTAAGTAAGCTTTCTTTTGAGGCGTGGCCAAAGCCTTCTAAATCCATAATTAAGGGCAGCTTGAGTCTGAGAGCTTTATTGGGTTGTACTGCTGACAGCCGAGGTTAAACTTCCCTACTATCTTTCATGCACTCCTCAGGATTATGCAATATCATTACAGTTTTTGAAATCTGGGAAGCCAGTGTTTGGACCACAGTCAGTGTGTCCTATTGCACTTGAAGTATTGCTTCCTTAAAGGAAAGGCTCTTGGGGAAAGTGGTGTCCAGAATCATCAAATGCATTTAAGAAGGGTTTGTCATTGGCTTTCTTGCTGTGCAGTTCAGAGTAACCTTCCCTTATGCATACAGCAGTCTTAAAAGTCTCTTCATACAGCTTATGAATTTATCTAATCTTTTTTCTGGCAGAAGAGGAACAAGAGGAAGATGAGGAAATCGATGTCGTTACATTAGCTGAAGCAAATGAATCTGAATCAAGCACAGAGTCCAGCACAGAGACATCAGAAGAGCACAGTAAGCCCCACCACAGCCCACTAGTTCTCAAACGGTGTCACGTCAACATCCATCAGCACAATTATGCTGCTCCTCCCTCCACCAAGGTTGAATACCCAGCTGCAAAAAGGCTAAGATTGGACAGTGGCAGAGTTCTCAAACAGATTAGCAACAACCGAAAATGCTCGAGTCCACGCACGTCAGATTCAGAAGAGAATGACAAGAGACGAACACACAACGTCTTGGAACGCCAGAGGAGAAATGAGCTGAAGTTGAGTTTCTTTGCCTTGCGTGACCAGATACCCGAGGTGGCCAACAACGAAAAGGCACCCAAGGTTGTCATCCTGAAAAAAGCAACAGAGTATGTTCTTTCCATTCAGTCAGATGAACACAGACTGATTGCAGAGAAAGAGCAATTGAGGCAGAGGAGAGAACAGTTGAAACACAAACTTGAGCAGTTAAGGAACTCTCGTGCATAGGAGCTCTTGGGCATCGCTTAGAGTAACCCAAACTAGACTGAAAATATGGTAAAATATTACTGTTTCTAATATCATTCATGAACTACACAGTCCATCAAGTATGGAACTATTGCAACTGCATGCTGTGCGATTTAACTTGAGACTACACAACCTTGGCTGAATCTCCCAAGGGTTTGGCCAGAACCTCAAAACTGCCTCATAATTGATACTTTGGACATAAGGGATGATGGGACATTCTTCATGCTTGGGGATGAACTCAACTTTTTTTCTTTAAAAATTTTGTATTTAAGGCATTTTTTCATACGAGAATCCAAAAAAAAAAAAGTTGTCCCCAGTTTGCTGTATATATTTACACATCATATTGCCATGTAAATACCTTTAATAAAGCCTTTATAGAAAAATGTGCAACATTAATACACAACAGTTGTGGCAACTGGATTTATACTTGTCTTGAACTTCTGTGCCATAACATTTCACAATTTCATTTTTTATTTAAATACATTTTTCTTTAAAAATGATTTTTATTTTGTTTTTAGATAAATAAATATTTGCCCAAAATATAATTAGCTAAATCCTGTGTAAAGACTTCGCTTTGTCTCCTGCTGTTGTCATTAGATATCTAGTTCCATGGCATCCCTTTTTCTATCATCACGGCAGTGACCTGCCAAAAGTCAAAGAGGGAATTTTGCCGCTTAGTAGGGAGTTGTTTCTTCCTTCTCCCCAAGTCTCTTAATTCAAGTAGATACAATTGCTGATCTAATGTGCCTTGTCATTCACCTAGCATTACTACCGTGTCTTCCATAAAGGTGGTGGTAGCAATGTATGTCTTGGCCAAGGTCATCTGCCTGCTAAAAGTGAAGTTGGAGTGGTGTATTTTTTCAACGGTCACCCCAGCGTATAGACTGCATTCCTTCCACATACGTATAATTACATTTTCGGGTCATGACCTTCATTCTGCACTAGAGACCCAGCCACGTACTTGGAGGGCTGCTTTGTAGTAGGCTCACCTTAACTGCTTCCTGTTTGATTTTAACAGAAGTTAAAGGGGATAAGAAAATAAACTGAGATGGTGAGTGTTGAGGTGGTTAGAACAACAGAGCGGTTTTCCTTTTTAAGTGCTGAAATCAGCAGAGCCAATCTTCCTGGTCAAACACCTTAACACTTTATAAATGTGAATAGTTACTTGGAATTTCAAGGGATACAAAGTTCAAGGACATACAAAAGGAAGCAAGTGAAAAGGAGAACTATTTTTCACTTTTAGAATATGCTGAGACAGATTTCTAACATTTCCCAGACATATTAAATAATATTTACATTCAAGACTTGTCTCATGATCAGCTTCAGATGGGCTATAAAGCACTTGCTTGACACAGCTCCTAAGATTAGATTTGATCTTTTTCTCCTCTTTTCACCTACTTAGGTCCACTTTGGTCATGATTTCAGCAACAAATCAGTGAGTCCTTTGATGTGGAGGAAGAATGTACTTTTCAAAAAGTTGAACCTTGCACTTTTTTTGATTTTCATGATTTCCGTTAAATACGTATTTGCTTGGCTTTGAACCATTGGAGGAGCACTGCTGCCAGATAACACCAGTGCCAGCAACCAAACTGGGACCAAGGGTTCAGTTTTCTATTGCTTTTGAATTTGGAATGGGAAGGATGATTGGGTGTGAGCGTATATGGGATGGGGGCAGATAGCATTTTATGGACAGGGTAGATGCCAAAGGTCTCTGCTCTACAAAGCTCATGGTAACCGTCCTAACAGTCTCGCACACAGGAGTTCGAAAAGAAGGTAGGTGTCTAAATCCCATTTGATGAAATGCTTTAGGTGTTGGGCTGAAGGGTTTTTGTGGGAGAGGAAATCATTCTGCTAGATAAAACAAGACAAAACAAGGCTTTTTTCTTTATTGTTTTTTGCATCACCCCCTTGTACTTGGATTTGTAGAAGTGGTCTGCAGTTGCTCTTTCCAGCATGTGATTCAGATATTCACTTATGAGGAAAAAGAGTGATATGAAATGAAACTTAATGGTATCTGAACTGTAAATCAGGACATCTTCCAGCGCTGAATAACATAAAAGTTCTACCTTTTATTAGTCAGGATATCTTATTTTAAAAATATATGAATTTCATTTGCCTTTCGGAATGCGCCCTATTTTAGATATTGCTTCAGAACAGAAGAAAACTGTTGTTTAAGAATTTATAACTGCATCCCCATCCTCCAAAACAAACCGAGAATGTAGATTCATCCAGAAAAACTGAAAAATATCCGTCACCTTTGAGTCCCAGTTTCATGCGTTAGCAAAACCCCCTCACTTCTTCCTGTTTAATGAGGTTAGACTGCAATGATTAACAAACCTCTTCTTATTTTCTGGCTTCTTAAATGATTTGGAGAAGTTTTGGATTTTTTTCTTCTATCTGCAGAAGGTCCTCAGTCTTTAGGTGGATTGGATACTTGCAGTTATTTAAAATTTTTGCTCTCATAATTGAGCATCAGTTCCTCTTGCCACTTTCCTACTGGAAAACACCAAATAATGAACATGATCCCAAGTTGCCACTCTAAAAAAGTATGATTTTTTAGTATGATACTTGAAATTTATGACATTTCTCACTTCCTAGAAGGATTGCAAATTACCTAAACAACGTAACAAAAAAGAAATAAGTCTAAACCAGCCTCTGGATACAGGGTTAAGAAACCTCTTCTGGTCATTAAACTGCTACTAGAATAAAGATAAACGTGGCTTCCACTTTCTGACTCAGCACTAGAAGTCAGGAAGACACAGGCATCCCACAGGAGTTTCCAGGCTGGATTCAGTTAGTAATGCATTGTATGGGGATAGGAAAATGTTGGATTTTGCTGCTGTTTTGGAGCAATAGAGGAGATAAGCTTATAAAAGAAGCCTCTGAACCTTTTAGTGAAATGCGGTATTTGCAGCGCTTGCCAAACAGCTGTACCAAAGCTTTACTTGAAATACAAGGAGCATTTTTAACTTTATCTCCCTGCCCCTTTCCTTTCACAGGACACTTCAAGCTACTTCTCTTCTGGAAGAACTTTAGGAAAAAATGTGACATCAAAGGAATCTAGAAACAAACCATTATAGCGAAAATAACATTTCCTTTAGCATTTCCCTCACTGATCTAATTTAATAATACTGACTTTTAGGGTTCCAGCTTATTTTTTTTTTCTCGTGTCTAAGTTCTGTCTTTCCAGCCAACTGATAATGTAAGTGGTTTCAATTTATCAATACAGAATATGCTGGAGCAGAACTGGGATGTATAAAAGAACCCATATCTGTTTAATTCAGCTCCCATCAGAGTCGGTAGGAATTTCATGTTTCGTTCAGGGAAACAGATTTGTGCCAGTGGAGGATGCTCTTGAAAATTTTATCACTAGCTATGAAGATGTCACTCTACTTGTCTGTACTGTAAGCACTCTTGCTCATGTAGCACTTTGCAACTATTGCAGGCAGTTCAGAGATTACAAACATTTCATTAGAGTTGTATGAAAAAAAGAAATTCAGGTAAGTGGAATACAATTACTATAAACTGAAAATAAGCCAGGCCACTGCAGTTAAAATCTGAATTTATTCAAAACAGAAGGTGGAGGTGATTGTTTTATTTACAGAGATGAGCTATCTTCTAATACACAGGGGGGTTTTTTTAACTGATTTTTTTTTAATTGAACTGTGTTAGAATCATCTGCCAAGGAATTAGCAGAAAAACAGATTTGAACAATAGAGGATCCTAACACAAACAGGCAGCTTGGAAAGAGACTCAGGATTTACTTCCCAACTTACAGGTTTGCTAGTCTCTGATTTTAAAAGGACATTTATGGAAGCTTCTGAAAAAAAGACTCTGCTGACTCAAAACTAAGCCCTGGTTTCCCCTTGTGGTTTTCATACCGACGAGGCCTAAAACTGCCTAGGAAAGAAAAAGTGAAATCAAGAAATGAGATAGATGAGCTGCAGAAGCTGTATTTCATTTCCAGTACAAAACTTTTGACATTCAGCAGGTTTTTTACCTACCTTCGTGTCATTTACTCATCTCAGGCATAGCTGTAATGTCAGTGGGGACAGGCAATAACAAAAACATTATCCAAGATTCAGAATAGCAGCTAGGAAGTCAAAGGGTTTTTTTTTTTTTCTTCATTCAGGCAATCATCTACACAGTGAAGGGAAGGTGCAAGAATTTGGAGGATCTTGCTAATGGAAGTGGATTCAGCTGTGTGAGTAATTCACATCATAGAATCAGACAATTGTTTAGATTAGAAAAAGCTTTTAAGATCACTGAGTCCAACTGTTAATCCAGCACTGCCAAGTCCACCCCTAAACCATGTCCCTAAGTGCCACATCTATGCATCTTTTAAATCCCTCCAGGGATGGTGACTCGACAGTCTGTCAATCATCACCCCCAGTTCCTATTCCACTGGTCAGAAAACACTGGCCCCAATACTGAGCCCTGGAGAACACCACTTGTGACTAGCCATCAGCTGGATTTAACTCCACTCACTATCATTCTCTGGACCTGACCATCCAGCCAGATTTTTACCCAGTGAAGACTGCATCCATCCAAGCCACAAACAGCCAGTTCCTCCAGGAGAATGCTGTGGGAAATATTGTCAAAGGCTTTACTAATTCACAGGAAAGGCAGACTACATCTACATCCTTTCCTGCATCCACTAAGCGAGTCACCCTGTCATAGAAGATCAGGTTGGTCAAGCAGGACGTGCCTTTCATAGACCCATGCCGGCTGGGCCTGATCACCTGGTTGTCCTCTATGTGCCATGTGATGTCACACAAGATGATCTGCTCCCTAGTCTTCTCTGCCACTGAGGTCAGACTAAGGGTATGTAGTTCCCCAGGTCCTCCTCCAGCTCTTCTTGTAGATGGGTGTCATTAAACAGTTGCAGTTACTGTGCTTTCAATTCACAACAGGGTTGGCTAAGACACTGGCCAGGCAATGACAGTGCCACCTCTTGATCAGTTCATGACAATATCACATCTGTACAGAGGCCAAGCAGTTTGTCTCTTGTGTCCAGACTGTACCTTCCTAGCAAATGAGGTAAATTATTTTTTTCTGATAGTATATTTGCTGCTGAATATTAATGCATATGAAAAAGTTTTATTGTACACTTGGCAAAACTATTGAACATTTGTACTTACTGTGCAAATCTTGCTTCAAGTTGCCACCAACACATGAGAGTCCAAACTACGAGGCACATCTGTGTGGTTGTGCTTGAAACCGTGAGATATGAGAGAGAATCATTGGCTGAGACATGCATAAAGCTGGCTGACTTTGATGGTGAAGTATCTTATTCCCACGAGAGCTATTTCCAGTTTCCAGCTTGATAGAGGAATTATGGAGCTATTCTTTGTTCTACACAAGCCTGAGAGAAAGCAGCTAGTTCCTGACATTATGTGTTATGGTGATTACATTTTGTTGCTAAATTCACCCTTCATATATGTCTGTCTACACATCTTTCCATAGCTACTATTCTGGTGAATATATTTTCATTCAAACCAAAACCTTTCTTGCAACCATGTGTAATTTCTGTCACAAGCTTCTATATCCCATCTACTGTACATGAGTCGGCAAACACCCAAAAATTCCGCAGGCTAAAGTTAAACTGTGTGTGATCAAATATATAGCCCTTCTCCCACAACCATGTATCTTTGGATCCCTTGGGACATCCCCCTGAATCACTGGAGTTGCAGTTGCACAGCAGTGATCCCATTTCCCAGCACATTTTTCTTCCATGCATCATGCATGTGTGAGGGGCTTTTCATAGGGATGCAGCTGCCAGAGTGAGAGGTTCTTTCCACTCCTTTTTTTCCCATTAATCTGCTCTGTGATGACAGCAGAACCAAACAAAACTTCTCAGTGCAGGTAGTTCTTGTGATCTAGTGCCCAGTTGAGTGTCTGACAAAGCCCTTTCTGGCTTGTGACCAAGGCTGTGCTGTGCTACAGATGAATTAGGGGAACAGGAATCAACGTCACAACTGTGTAGATGCAGCAAATGTGAACTAAAGGGTTGCATGCTTCCCTAAGGTATGGAAACATCCCCACTCTCCCTGCATAAAAGCAGTGTCTGCAGTGCCAGATGGGCTCCTACCCCAGCACTGGACAGAACCCATATTGCTCAGCTTCCAAATTTTTTCAGTCTTATTTATGTAGTTGATTTAGGTTTATCCATTCTGATATGGGCAATGCTGTTTCCTAGTATTATTTGGGTTCTCATTTGACTACACTACAATTGCTCCTTAAGTAGTTTGGGTTTATTCATATATGTCCCAGGAATAAAAATCTGCTCTGTAACAGCTGCTACTTGCACAAGGTCTTCCAATAAGAGCACTTTTAGGAAGCTGACATTTAAGTATCTGAAACCAAGTAAAAATGTAGAAAATATGGAGCGGGTGCTGGATCAAACAGCAAAGATGAGCTTTCCACCTCCAGTTTCTATCAGAGTTCCACTATCCCACGCTTACTAATGTATTTTTAGAATACATTGTGAAATCATGAATAGGGGAATAAAGTGAATCTAAATTAAAAGGATGAAACAAAGTATATAGCAAGCATTATGTAGCAAGCATTATACAGCAAACCATGTTCAAACACACATAAAAATTTCAGAGAAATCAAATGTGATCCATTCATTTCTGAGAACCTGAGGAAAGACACTTCTGCCTTGGGCTGGACTGGCTTTTCAACAGCAAAGAGCATCACTATAGAAAGCTGCAACTGAGCTTTCAAATATTAGAGTTTTCATAGTCTACAAATGTGATGGAGAGGAGAGGAAAAGGGAGGTGTTTTGTTTGTTTGATTGGTTGGTTGGTTTGTTTTTGGGTTTTAGGGGGTTTTGTTTGTTTGTTTCTTTTATCAACTAAGTATTTTTCATAGAGATTTTCCAAAAAGAAATCCATCAGTCTAATAGTTCACAGTGTAATGGCTGCAGATATTGTGATTTGCAATGGATTCAGAGAATAAAAGCTGTATTATTTTGATAAATTGTGCTGTTTTATAATATTAACTTGATCTGCAAAATTCCTCTCGTCTGTAGTAAAGCAGATTTTTCTTTGGGCACACGTAAAATCTTATTATGTGTTCCCATTATCGTTCATCATTATAGTAAAGAGTAAGATAATACTGTATTGTGCCTAGACCTGAACACTTTAAAGGAATGTAAAAGGCTGTATGAGTATCTTATGAAGCGATTGCAAAATAAAATTGATATCATAGTGATTTGACTATGTAATATATTATTCCCTCCCTGTAAAATTTGATTCTTACTGAAAAAAGCTTTTCTTCTTTTGAATTTGTGAAAGAAAGACTATAAGCCTCTTGCTCTTATGGAACAATACAGCATTTTCCCATGTTTACAAGGGCAAAATTATGCCCCTCATGTGTACTTTTGTTTGAAATTTAATTTTTGATGCTTCATTAAAATGCATTAAACCCTTCCCCATTCATTTCAGCATGTTGCCCTAAAACTGAGAACTGAGGATGACACCCAAAGCAGCAAACACAAGCTGCAAAAGCATTAACGAGGCGCAAGGAACCAAAATAATTGCCAGATATTAATGGCCTGCTTAGCAGCTGGAGCAAAATATCTGGACAGGGAGGTGGCTGCCATGGAGGTCCATGCAGCTGCACTGTGTCATGTGGCCATGGAGGTTCCACCATCTCCCAGCTCCTTTTCAAGCTCCTTTTTTCTCGAAATCGATAGCCAAATTCACACTCATGTCACACACTCATATTTGGGAATGCTACTTTTCAGAAGATTTTAAGTTCAGCCAATGTTTCTGTGAGGTTCCTCTGTAACTGTGCCTGTTGGTGACCCTTGGAGACCTTGCTCAGAGGAACAGAAATCCCACCAAAGAGTAACAGTTCCTGGAGAGACACAATGTATTCACATCATACAAAGTATTGATCTGGTATAAATCATATTTTGCCTGTTCAAATCTGTTCAAAATGCTTTGAATGATAAATTTTGTCCTGCCAGATATTATGACAAATTTGGTGTCCTGCCATAGATGCTCTAAAGTTCTCATGAACACCCATAGTTTGCAGATCAGTGATAACATTGGTATGAATCATATTCATGCTGCTGGGTGCTCCAGCCACACTTCAGTTTTGTGACTATGAGGCCACTGCAACATATCAATTCCCTAATTTAGTTGTCTCTGTATCAGCTTTCAGCTGATACCTCCCTTTGTCTTGGTGTGCATTGGGAGCAACATCTCGGTCTCTTCATGAAGCACCACACAAACCACGAAACACTAAAACACTAAACACTCACTGACTCCAGCAGGGTCAGGACTACAACCTCAGTTTTACAGTCTCACTTTAATCTTCTCTTAATTAATTTAATTCTGATATCATTATCTAGATTACCCCATTCATTCAGCATCACAGCATCTGTATCTTCATTTTTTACTGGCAGGCTTTAGTAACTTTGCAAATGAAGCAGATCTATCTCCCTATCCTACCTTTTGATCTTTACTAACAACTTTCCTTTAATGTCTGCTGAGCTCAGCCTTTTATCAGGCAGAGCACTCCACCCTTCCTGGTAGAGGGGACACTGCTCTGATCAACGTAGACATGTGGAGCTGAATTTCTACTGTCTGCCTCTTGAGGTGATCATGCTGGTCCATCCTGGCTCTCCAGCCAGTTTTAAAACCAGTTCAACCAAACCAAATTTAAAACTGAAGGGCAGACAGGATTACATAAAATTGTACAGCCCATTCAAGTTTAACTAGTTTCAGGAATTGTGTTGTCTCTTCTGGGGGGATTTCTTTTGGTAACTGCCTTAAGTGGACAATACTGGTGTGGGTGGGCAAACACAGAAACCCACAGCTTGAGCAGGCAGTATAGGTTGAAAAGTATATAATCCATGCTGCGCTGTTGTTCTATTGAATTTGGTTTATGGAAAAAAGCTCAGCTATTCTGTTTGGTTGTTTTTTTCCTGACTGACTGGCACAAAAATGCCATCCTGTTGCCATTTGTACAGTCAAATTTAAAGGTCCAAATTATCCCATGGTTCTATGACTCAACCGACAAGCTGTGACTCAGCTGGTGTGAAGATGGGACTCAGTGAAGAAGACAGGCATTGCAGTCAGGTCAGAGCAAGACGATCCCAGGGATCAGAGTGAAGACTGCCAGAACTTTCATGAAGACCCCTATTGTCCCACAAACCATCCCATATCACTGGGATCCTTATTAGGGATCTTTCTAGGTGGAAAAAAATTTTATTAGCACACTTATGCCCATACTACATGGCCGTAACTCTGTTATTTTTTAAAAATGTAAATATTGGTCTACCCCTGTGCTCAAGCAAGGCCATCTGGAGGAGGCTGCTTTTTGTCTATAACCATATCTTCTGAATTCTCCAAGGATGGAGACTCCACAACCTCCCTGAGCAATCTGTGCCAGTGCTCATGATAAACATCCTGGTCATGATGGCTTTTTCTGTGGTGCATCTCGTTGCTACACAAGATTTAAAATGCAGTTTGGCAATTTTCAGAGGTGCTGTGCAGATCCCATTGACTCCAACCACAGCTGGGGAAGTCTATTCCTTTTAAAGATCAGGCTAAAAAAGGTGCTGTGCTTTTCCTCTCCTGGAGCAGTAACAATTTCTGGATGAAAAGACAGCAGAGAAAATTTGGAGTACAGACACATACAAATGCACTGCCTGCCCTCTGCCATTTTTTTCTGAGTAACTTTAAACTCTGGTGCACTCTGGCTCTCAGGCGAGGCACATTTTCAGAAGCTCTCAGATGTCAATAGTTGCAAAGCTCAGCTGAAAACTGAGCACAAATGGAAAATCCTGTCTTACAGACTCTCCTGGAATGTCAAGGATTTGCTTTGACCTCTTTAAAAGTTACCTGCTCTGCTCCTATTTTCTCACTTCCATTCACTTGTACCTATCGGTATCATTTGGCTAAAAGACAAACCTTCTGAACGGATCAGAGTGGCTTCCCTGCCAAGAGCTGACAAAAAAACAATCATCCCTGAATCCTGAAGGCAGAGATTGGACACTGTCAGGAAGGCAAATATCAGCACATAGCATCTGTGTAGTGCTGGTTTTCTGGAGCAATAGTTTATTTACATGACGCTTTCCATACATCATGTGCTTTCTCTACCCATCATCACCGAGGTGAAGTTGCACGGCATATCAACAAAATAAAAGACTCTGCCTAGTAGTGGAAAGGTCTTTTTCCAGCACATGTTACAGTTTGCTTGGATGGGTGGTTAAAGATGTTGTATTGATTTTAACGAAGATTGATAGTCAACATGAATATGCTGCCTGCCTTATTTCTCTGCTGGATGCTCCGCAGAGAGCATGGCGAACCTTAAACAATGGGATTGCCTGTTGATTTGGGGATTAAAAGCAGTTTGTGGAAGCGCATGCTGAGAAAATGTGCTGAGAGCTTCTGCTGAAGGAGCTAATTCATAGTCTAGTCAAGTAGCTTTATAACCGTGTCTATCATGAAAATTTGTTATCAGCATATTGTCTGAATCACAGATCAATGCATACTGATTTTGACAAATCTAATTAGATCTGATAGAGAAGAACACGTTTGCATTTTTTAAGGCTCTGTAATTCCTATCTTTCTATGTGTAATTTCATTTTTGGTTTGTTTAACAGCGATTAAGAGTTGTGAATCATGATACTGTGGAGATGTCAGCCACGGTTATCTCACTCACTTAGCCAATCCCGTCTGTCACCCAATGCTGAGAACAAGAAACTGGGAGTCAAAACAGACTTAAACCAGTTAGAATCAATGTGTGATCCCTGTATGGCTGCAGGCAAGCTATTTTACATATCTGCACCTCAGTTTACATATCTGTGAACTTAGATATAGCATATATATGCATCTTAAGGTCATTATAAAACTTCATTGATCACTACTACTTCTAAACTGCTTTAATTTCTTCTGCTTCCATGGCATAACACAGAATTAATTTGAGGCATTAATTTGAGATGTGGCAGGGGCACAGCCTGGTGCTTATCTACCTTTGTGAGTACTGTGGCTGCTCTGATTTCCATTTTTGCCTGTTATAATTAGTTGCTTAAATCTCTTCTTGGTACAGCAAGGATACCAGCTACACAGGTGTCCACCATAAGGTCAAGGCTTAAATGGGACATTCTCCAAGACTAAACTGGTGAGCTGCTGAGAAGCTTGTGACAGATTCCCACACCAACTACTTCTCCCTCTTTTCTTAGGTCTTTTCTCCTTTGCTGGTGGAGTTTATTTAGTAGCTGTTAAGAGATTGCCTATACTTATATCCCCATACCAGGGGGAATCCTGTGCCTTGTAGCATAGGAGCAGCAGCATCATGGCTGTGACATGGACTTCCAAATCCCAGCACAGTGTCCTGCTCTGGTGCACACCTTTACCTCTGACATGACAGCTGGGAAGAAAGGGACCAGCACAGGCCAGAAGCTGAGATAGCTCATTGCTCTCAGGATGCAGCCACTCTCCAGGCAGCAGTGAGATGCTAAAGGAGGGTGTTGGATGAAGTCTCACAGTTCTTAGTGTGATGCTGCATCATTATGTCAAATGTGGGCAGTGGTGCCACTCTCACCAGCCATGCTAATAAGAGCACAGCTGCCTTTGAGGAAGATCCCAGCCCTGTAGGCCACAAACCAGCTTGTCCAAGCCCTGAGAGCACCAAGACCCAATGCCTGCCCCATGGCTGCACCCACACAGACAGTGAGAGGCACATCCACAAACAAGTTCTTTGGGAAAATTAAGCTTTAAACATGAGTGCATAAACAGGAACTGATCTTGAGAGGAAAGGGACACCAGGTCCAGCACGAGTTTCATACACCATCCATCACTTATATCCTGTTGCTGGAGGAGCACTATGCATTGCCCAAAGCCCACGTTGCAGCTTGACTGTGTCAACATGCCTATCCTGACAGTTCATGGGTTGCCAGTATCACTCTCCCTTGAAAATCGCTCATTTGAATGTTGTATATTTGTTATAGATGAAGAGACTACTGTAAAGGCTAAAAAAGGAAAGTAAACAGAAAGGGAAGGACCCTGAGGATACCACAGTGATGTATGCCAGCTTGGCTAGTCCAACCTGTTTATAATGTCTAACAAAATCACAGGTGCCAAAGAATAACTGACAAGTTAAACAGTTTCCTCTTTGTGATTTAGCAACAGGACCTTTGTGTGAGGAAGGCAGAGATCTTGCTCTTTTCCCAGGAGCCAAGTGCTGCAGAAATGGGCAAGGAGACACCAATCTCTCCTTTGGAGACTGGTGGCATTTCACCTGCTCTATGTATCCTCTGCTACTGTTGAGACATGCAGTCCTTCTGGTCCTGGGCACAGACCTCTCCTATGACCTGACATAAGGCTCTTATCTCTCATCTGAGGATGTCCTGGGTTTTCTATCTCTGCTGACAGCACTGCTTTCCACTTCCTCTCTCAAGCATGCAAATTTCTGTTGTGATCTTTCACCCTTCACACAAAACAAATTCAACTCCTTCTCCCTAAGGACTCAATCAGTCCCTTTCTCAGGGACCTCCCTGGGAAATCTGCCTTGGGACCTGAATGGTGCTGCCTCCCTCTCTCTTGAGTTCTCTCTTTTTTTGCTCACAGCATTTGTTTTTTCTCTAGTGATGCTAAATCTCCAGATCAGAGTTTTGATAATTCTCCCCCAAATTCAACCATGCTCATCTCTGTATCTACTTTCCAACTTGAGTAATGAATACATTTGGTTTCTATTTACTCCCCTGCTTTCTTCTTTCTTAAATCATAATCAAGCTCATAATTTAAAATGCTCTTCATTATCTTAAATGGAGTCTTTGTACCTCTGTGCTCTACTAGTTCAGTCTTGATGTACACTCAGAAAGGCATAATTTTAAAAAGTCATATTTAATTTTTTTTTAATTTTTATTTCTCTTATTCCACGCACTTTTGGAATACATGAAGCATCTGAGTCACATGCTCCTGTAGCTGGGCCATCAATGACAAGTCTATTATTTCTGTGCTTCATATCAAACTTGAATATCCTCTTTCTCTGCTCTAGAGTCACATCTAAGCCACCCTGAATCTATTCTTCATCTCACATTCAACACTGAGAGCACATGGAAGGCAGTGGAAGTCTTCCCACTAGCTTTGTAAAGTTTCCAGTTTTTGTTTCTTCTGTTGCTGCCACATGGTCCTGGCACTTAGAGCTTTGTTCCCACCAAAATCACAGGTGAGTCACCATTACCTAGAGATGGATTACTGTTTGGATGCAGGAATGCAATTTTTTTAGATTAATATGAATACTTAAATTAAAAGAATGGGAAATAGAAACTAATTATGATAAGAACCATTGCCTTATACTATTGTTTTATTACAGAATGAACCTGATACTGGTAAAGACAGGAGGGAGGCATGTGTAAGGGTAAGGAGAAGAGCTGGTTGTGTCAAATTGTAACAGCTGCTGCAGAACAAATGAGTCTACCCTGACTGTAAATACATTTAGGATGGAAATTAGGTGCTTTCTATTCTTCAGAGGAGAAGAGTTCCAAGATAATATCCAAGAAGTGAAGTGAGGTGAAGTGAGGACAAGACACCGATGCTCAGCTTTAATGCCTTTATGGGCAGGCTGATGTGAAATACTGGTTTCTGTTAGGAGATGAGTAGATGCAATGATCCAGCCCTTAGTCCCGAGTGTCTGAGATGACTTAGATTTTTGGTCAGTTCAAGAATTAACCTGGAACAAGCCTAATCCCTGGATGAGGAAAGGTATAATTACTGCTACAGTTATGCACTCTCAGCTGTTTTTTCTGCTGTGTGTCTCCATGAGCCATATCTGGGGGGAATGTGTGGTGGTTTGCTCCAGCGTCTGCTGCGCCTACCTGCCCTGGCTGGTAACACTTCACTTTCCAGCTGCCTGTGGTCACCAGCTGGAAACTGTCACCTCTGCACTCTAGTAACCTCAAAAAACATGTCACAGCTTCCCTTGGCTCCACTGGCACTTCTAACTTGGCCAGCTTTGCCTGACATGCATTGAGAAGCACCCATGTGATCCCTGCTGCCAGCAAAGCTGGTGGGGTCATAGGCAGGAAAGAAAAAGCAGAGTGCTGGAGGGCAGAAGGCTTCAGCTGCCACAGCCTGACCCCTGATCTTTGCCTCAAATCTTCTTTTGGCCTTGAAAAAGCGTGCTGCGTCAGTTGGCCTTGACTTTGCCGTGTTTAACTTGCAGGGGTGAACTTAGAGCAATGCAATTGCCTTGTGTAAGTGTGCTAAGCTGTCATAAGGATGATTACACTCAAGTGCTTTATTGACATGAGACTATTAGGTTTGTAATATGAGATGATTTTTAAAGTACAAACACTAGCTAGGCTGCACGGCTGAGCGATACGAACACAAGGCATATTCTATGTGCCTGTGGAAAGAAGAACTTCTTGTGTTTCCTGCAATGAAAGACCCTGGGTGTGATGGAAACAGTGGGTCTCCCCGTGACTGCTGAGGCTCCAGCTGTGTCATTGCGGGGACAAATATTTGGTTGTGTCCTGCCACCCTTCTGCCAGCTTCCCTGGAAAGGTATAATGGGTGGCCTGTGAATTTTTATTGGGTCTGGGCTCTGACTTCCATACTTCAAGGCTGCCTTGCAGTGGATGGGAGCAGCATGCCCTTGTATCACAGCTTGTGTTATTCCCTCTGGGAATCATATCTGGATAACCTCGTGTGATTGTGCAGTGACTTCTCTGTGTGCAAACAGGCAGGCAAACACTTTCACTCCCCTCCATATTTTCCTTGCTTTATCATGCTAGGAGTTGAACATGAAGGTACCTATCTTTCATCATGGCACATAGAGAGGGCTGTGTTCACAGCTATGCTGCTGCTGCTGGTAATACATGGGCAAGTCTGTGGCATCAGGAAAACCAGTATTAATTTGAGCTGATGTTTCAACAGCAGTTTCTCTGTGTGTTTTGCCAAGGAAGGGAATCCTAGGGAGAAAGGAATGAAAACTTGATTTTCAGGGCTATTTGATACATATTTCTCTTCTGCTCTGGCAGCCAGGAGCTGTGAAAGAGCCATCAGGGTCCCATTTAAGGACAATACTCATACAAAGGCAGAGTAATAGTTTTATGTCACTGCTTCTCCCAAAGTCTGGAGTGGGAATGGGCTTGGAGAAAAAAGTGTGTCAGGCTGCTTCAGAGTAAAGTGTGTCAAGGTGCTCCAGAACTTGGGTTCTTTTCAGCTGACAAAATGAACCTTTGGTCTCATGAATAACCATAGATTTTAATCTTTCTCCCAAGTTCACTGATCTGGGGAGGCAGTTTATTTAGGACTTGGTCTCCAGCCAGCTGTAGAAATATGGGCCAAAGTGATCTCCTCCCCCCGTCTTTTGCTGCAACAGGTTGCTGAAAGGGACAGCACAAAAACTTCCAATCTATCTGCTCACCTCTCTAACTGCGAGCTTGCAAAGCCTCTTTTTTCAGCCCACTGCAGTATCTTGTTAAATTGCAGCAGCACAGAATTGCAGCTTGGATAAAGCCATATTTTGTGCCATAATTTTGTGCCTTTTGCCCAAGCACTTGCTTCTCCTTTAATGGCTCGGTTGTTCCTGCAGATCAGCTCTTTCTTGCAATAGTCAAAGCATTGTAGGGGAGTTGAGAGCATATTTAGTAATTAAATGAAGCAGCATATTTAGTAATTATATGAAGCAGCATGTGCTAGCCACATGAAGATGTCACTATGCTGAGTGTAATGTGCTCTTTGCAGAGGCTGATTAGCCTGGAGGGGCAGTGGCAGCTCCCAGGCTGGGCAACCCACACAGGTGTCAACCTCCTCCCAGGTTGTATGCAAAAAAGGAAAGACACTGCAGCTTCTGCCTTGCTGCAAAGGTGACAGCATTCCCTCCCTGAGAAAGCAGTAGTAATACAGGGAAACATCTTGTATAGCATTGAGGTTTCTGCTTCATTTCAAGTCCAGACTGGAATCAAGGGGATACATTTTTTTCTTAGTTTGATTGGAAAAAAACAGTAATAAATATTGGAAATAAAGCTTCTTTTGCCCATATGCTGAGGATTTGCTCTTGTTTTCCTGTTTCACAAGTCTGCAGCCTGGTCTGTATTTTTCATGGTCTTTCTTCCTTCCAGTACTCAGAGGGCTTCGAAGCTACTTTCTCTCCTTGTGCGTGGAATGTTTGTATCCTTCTCTCCCGTGATTATTTGGAGACAGACATGGTATGTTAGCACTTGAATTCAGGAAGAATGGGGTTTTTTTAAAAAAAGAAGCAAACTCGCGGTGTTCTGGAAAAATAGGGCTGAGGGTATCTCTTGAGGTGAACATCAGCAGAGGATGAATAGTAAAGGCTCCTGTGCTACCCATCTGTTGATGTTGATCCCTTTCTTCCACGGCACCTTCCCGTCCGAGGGAGCAGGACGGGGTTCCGCGAGTTCCCTGCGCACACTGCGCTCCTCTGCTCCGGCTGCCTCCGCACCTTCGGAGTGCCGCCGAAAAACATCTAGTCATTTATTTCTTTAGTTAAATCTCGGGGTACACCGAGGCACGCTGCGGCGGTACCAGTAGTGCGACGCGGAGCAGTGCCGGCGCTGCGGTGCCAGCAGTGCGGTGTGGTGCGGTGCCGGCGGTGGGATGCGGTGCCATGAGATGTGGTGCCGGCGGTGGGATGCGGTGCAGCGCGGTGCGATGGCAGTGGAGAGACGCGGTGACGGCGGTGCGGTGAGATGCGGTGCCGGTGGAGCGGTGCGGTGTGGTGAGATATGGTGTCGACGGAGCGATGCGGTGCCGGCGGTGCGGTGCGGTGAGATGCGGTGGGGTGAGATGGCGTGCGGGGAGATGCGGAGGGGTGAGATGCGGTGCGGAGAGATGCGGTGCGGGGCAGGAGCGCGGGGGCGGGCTCCGCTCGCTGCCCCGGGCTGCGGCCGCGGGCGGCGGGGGGCGGTGACGTCACAGAGCCGCTCGCCAGCACAACGTTCCATTGAGCCGAGCGCGTGCTCGGGCGAGCACATGGGCAGCGGGGCCCGCGCCGCTCCGCGCTCGGCGGAGCCCGGCCCGGGAACGGGGCGCGGTGAGTACCAAGGCCTCAGGTGTAGAGGTGGAGTGCGGGCAGGCAGTGGGGTGCGGGGAGAGGGGGGCATTTATTTATTTACTCTGCGTTTGCCTTTACTTTCTNGGGGTGCCTTTCGCGTTATTTATTTATCTTTGTTAAAGCGCTGGGTCGCCTGTGGCCTAAAAATAGCAACTGCACGCTGACACCCGTGCGGATGGGGAGGAGAAGGGGCCGGGGCACTGTCCGACGGCAAACACGGCCGCGATGCGGCCGGCGGTGCTGGGGGTCGGCGCAGCTCGGAGTGACCCGGCGCGATGCGCCCATCCCCCGCAGCACCCACCCTTCCCCCTCCCAAGGCTGACGGACCCAGAGACGGGGGAGGAAGAAATGAGTGCCCACCCCCGCAGTCCCGCAGCATGGGGAGACCCCCGGAGCAGGGAGGTGTCGGGGGATCCTGGCGGTGCGGGGCTGGGCGAGCCCCCTGCAACTGCGCGGAAAATGCGCGCTGTGCGGAGGCCGGGGCGCGGAGCCGGCCTGCTGCTGCCTGCTCAGCCTGCTCTGCCTTCTCTGCCTTCTCTGCCTGCTGCTGCCTGCCCATGTGTGCGGGGTGAATTAAGCTTTAACCCGCAGCACTGGGCTGCGTTGCTCAGCTATCGTTAGTGTGGGCAGCCTGGTTCTAACATGGGTATCAAGAGGGCCTGAGGAATAGATAGGAAGGATTCCTTGGATGTGCCAAGGACCGTTTTTCCGAAGGACTTTTTAGGCCATCTTTTCCTTAAAAAGTTGTGTGGGGATTTTGAGTGCAACTTTATTAGGCCTCATTTTATTTTTATAATGTAATAGTACTGAAGTGTTTCCATTGACAGGATGCTTTAAGACTTGGATCTCAGTTTGTGAAGCTGTTGGTTGCTGCATCTTAAAATATCATGTGGAGAAATCCCAGCAGAACCGAAAACTGTATCTAAGAGATGCTGCAGGCCTTCAGTGAGATCTTTTTAATCCCACCCATGTTGACAAGTTTAGACATGTTGTCCTGGCCACATATCTGGTCAGACACAGTGAGTTGTGAGCCCTACATTAGTTCCTCTTTACTAATAGGTTAAAAAATATACATTATTTAAGTCACTGGTTTGAAACAAAAGAGCTTTTCTGAAGGTATATTAGAATAAATAAGCTGTTGCTAAATACAAAGAGAAGAGTATATTATGTACATGTTATGACTGTATGAGATGGGAGCTCTTATTTCTTCGTTGAGCACAAATACAATCTCATTAACGCCAGTTTGCATCAACTGGTGTGGATTATGGTACAAGCACTTACATACATTGTTGCAAAATATGATGTTGCAAAAAATGTAGCCCTGAAGTGTTGACAGCACAAATAAAAAAGGATACAGTCTGACAATCATATGTCATAGAAATGTCCAATTTTCTTTTGTTTGGGATTTTTAAAATTATTTTAAAAATACGTGTATTTCCAAGCATGTGGGGCAGCAAGATGCTCTTTTCTGCTAGGAGCTGCATATCTCTGATAAATGACAGTTCATATCCCAAGAAGGTTCAAGTGTTTTTAAATTCACTGTGCATCATTTTAGAAATGTAGCTCTACCTTTATTCTTTCCCTCCTGTCTCTCTCATAACATTAAATCCAGAGTCTGGCTTACAGCTAGTTTAGCATTTTTATAATTCTGATTGGTCTGACTGTGCCTCTGTGCATTTTAAGTTATATTAAGGTAATTAGCGATACAGGTGCAGTTTTGTCAGCCAGTGGGAACGCCTCTATACCTGTTCAGAGTAAAATGTACTGTACACCTATATATCTCACATCCCTGGGGAAGGGGCTGTGCTGGTCTGACTGCACAGGGACAGCTAGAGCAGTGCCAGCTCGCTGCCTCTGCAAGGCCTGAAGGATTTGGCATCGTTTGCAGCTGCACACTGGTGTCCACACTACGTCAGAGCCAGTCTGCAGCAGCAAAAATAAGGAAGGGCTCAGGCCTGTGCTGTCGAAGGGCCTATTTGTTGTAGAAGGGAATCGTGGTTTTGAATTAGTTTGTAAATCGGAATATTGGCTTCCTGGGTGATCATGCACGCTTGGAATATGACTTTGGCTAGAGCTGACAGATTTCAGAGGCGATGGTGAGTTGTGTCTCCTGACAGCAGTGTGGTTGTGAGGCTCTGTGTCACAATACGCTCTCCTCTCTGTTCCCCTGCCCCACCAAAGCCTAGTTTTTTGTTTCATTAAGGACTTCCATCTTCTAAAATTGGAGCTTATTCTTAATTTTTTGTAAGATTTGAACCATATCTTCCTGGTTTTAATCAGAATGCTTTACAAAGGCAGCTTATGATTCCTGGCTGTATATATTTCATTGACTTTTGTATGAGGAATTACTTTCAGGGGAAGCCAACGTTGTGGAGTAAGGCTAGGGGGAAGAAAAATGTATTTATATACTTTCAGGATATTGGTGAATCTTGTATTTATTTGGCATTTTTCAGCTGAAGGTATTCAGTGTATTATTACGATATCACTGTTTTTCTGCAGGTTTCTTCAGGCTTTTTCAGTAATTATGCTAGTGCAGCTCTAGAAACAAGTGAGGCAGCTTAAAAAATAATTTTTTCCCCATTGGTTTGTGCAGATAATAGCACTGGCAAGCCATGAGAAAACACTGTGATGTGGGAGGTGTTTCTGCCGCTTGTAGGATTACTGGGAGTTTGTCTTTTGCTTCCAGTAGATGAATTTAGCAAAGGCTGGTGTCAGGTACTCATGGTGCAGTGCAATGCAGCTGCATGCCCATCAGTTCAGCAACGCCAATGGGTTCTTCAGTGCCTCAGTGGAGCCTTTGTGCTGCTCTCAGTGCAGCACTGCTGGAGATGCTGAGATGGTGGGCACCCTCACCTGACCCCTCCCTGCTGGCCAAGAGGATGGCAGTGTGGTATGATGTTCTGCTTTGTGAGGCCAGAAGGGATACAGAGCTGCAAACTAAGCTAGCAGAAAGGAAAACGCATACCAGGTCAGGAAGTTTTTGCCTTTTTGTTTCAAGGTGGTGCTGATCTTATTTTGAAGCACACCATGTTGATTTCTATCTTGTTGCTGGCTGGTAGCTTTAGTAGTGAACATCTGCATAGTTCCCGGCGAGATTTGTGAAGAGTATGGAGGGAATAAAGACACAATCTGTCTCTTGGACCCATTAGCACTGCATATGGGGCTCATTTTCCCTTGTCACAGCTGCATCTGTTCCTGAGACTGGCTGTCTTCCTATGTAGAAGATTTGGCAAGCAGTACTGCTATGTGCCTGCATATGGTTCACTTATACCTGGAGGTGCAGTGCCTGCCATTTGCTTGCCTTGTGGGTACATTTCAGTGGAGGACAGCATTTTATCGAGTTAGCAGTGTTGATAAAGCAATGTTTTGAGTCTTCCTTCAGTTTCCTCTCTGGCAAGTGCCAGAGATTGTTTAGGATGGGGCTTGCTGGTGGTACTTTTTGGAGGTACCCTGTTACTCCAAGGGTAACAAATGAAAAGTAGTGAGAATGTTTACCTGGCACATGAACTCTGCTCTGCTGAACACAGCGGTCTGCAGAGTGACACAAACATTGGATGTGGACAGGCATATGGAGAGGTCTGGATGTGTATGATCTGAAACATCTAGATGCATGATCTAAACGCCTTTTAATGCATCCCTGGATGGTATAATTCTTTACGTGAATTCAAGGTATGGATGTGAATATTGATGTGGAGCTGTATCCTGAAAATTGGGGGCTGGTTGAGTATCACTCGGGTTTCCCTGGCAGGTTTGTCCCACCCTCTCTGTTGGCTGTGTTGTCACATCTTTACTGCTATTATTCAATTATTTACTGCTTATCTTTGTCAGCAGATACTATGATTACTTTTCCCATCACCTCGAAGGAGATCTGTGAATTACTGCTGATATAATGCAGGAAAGGGCTCTCAAATGCAGCAGTGACAGGAAGAGCTAGAACCAGTGCCTGGCGGATAATTCAAATTAGAAATCAATGACAAAAGTGATAAGCTGCTGAAACAAATTACCTAGAGAAGGGGCAAGTTCTCTCTCTCTTAGTCATTTCTGCCTTAGAACCTGATCTAGAAAAAACAGTAGAAGAAGCTTTGTATAAAAATTATTGGGTAGGTTCCTGCAAATCAGCTCATTGGAAAGTTCCTTGGCAGGAGAGGGAGGTTTGACCACATCTCCACTATGAGATTGGATTTTGCAGACTGCAGAACTGGGCAGCAAAATCCCATCCCATCATGTAGTTTATGAAGCAGCTGGTAGAGACTTTCAGCACAATGCAGGTTGGTCTGGGAACTCCTAGACTTTGAAATGGACCAGTACATGGATTTTAAGATGTAAAACTGTGACCCAGTCCTCCTAACCACCGTCATTGTCTTCCCTCCATCCAACTGGATGGTCCAGTCTACTTCTCCGAGCACTCATTCTATGCTGCCTGGCTTCCCTGGATAACTGCTGGATGGTTCCCTTGTCTGTGCTTTAGATTTACCACTGGAGTTGAGCTGGTTAAGGGGCATTTCAGGCCAGTAATGCCTTAGGTGTGGATGCAGCATCCTGATTCCTTGCACTGCTAGAAGCCATCATGTTAGTACCATTTTTAAGTTCTTCTACATTAGGGGACTTTTGCAAAGTAGCAAATCCTACAGACCCAAAGTCATTCCCAAGCAGGCATAGGGCAGGCTATCTGCTGCCTGCTTGTGTACTGGTCTTGGGTAATTTTGTGCCTCTCCTGAATTCCCCATAGCTGGATTGAAGAGGTTGCTTGCCTCAATTTTTTCCTCCTAGTCAAGAGAACTAAAATATTAAGTCTTTTCACTGGTGCTGCAGGAGTGAGGTTCTGTATATATCTCAGCTGGTATTGGAGAGCTGTTGTCAGCAACTTAAAAGGAGAAGAAAAATCCAACTTAGGAGTAAAGGAAAGGAAAGGAAAGGAAAGGAAAGGAAAGGAAAGGAAAGGAAAGGAAAGGAAAGGAAAGGAAAGGAAAGGAAAGGAAAGGAAAGGAAAGGAAAGGAAAGGAAAGGAAAGGAAAAGAAAGGAAAGGAGAAAAGCAACAGTCTGCAATTCTTGATTAATGCTTTTGTATTCTGAGGCCTAGATTTGATTACACTGCAACCATCTTATCTTGTAAATGTTGGCTGAGCAAAATCCCAACCAAAATTAAATGCTGTGCATTGCCTTGAGCAGTTCCCTGCCCAGTTAGAGGGTGAGCCCTGGATGCACAAGTGGAAGAGCCATGCTGACTCTGCAGGTAACAACACATGGTACAGGAAGTTGGAGTTGTTACTGCCTCTGTAGGTTTAGGAAAGCTGGCTTTTCTTAGCCATCTTTCAGCTAGCTGCTGTGTCCTTGCACAGTTTGCTGCCGGATCAGGTATCATTGTTCCTGGTGGTGATGCAGTGCTGAGTACATGTGGCATTGTGTGTGCTGGTTTAGTGGTGGAAACAGTAGCTGTGGACTCATAGCTGAGCTTGTGGGATGTAGAACAATGGCCAAAGCCCAGGCTGTGCTTGAACCCTTTACGTTACATTACATCTCCCTGAATGGAAAAAGTATGGATCTCTCTTTGCTAATGATAATGTCTGGTATTATTATTCTCATAATTATAACTATAGCTACCATTATTATTACATAAGCTGTGTTGCAAACATAAAGTTTATTATAGAGTCATGTAGTTATGCTGTGGCAGTCTCTAAATGTGTTCTACCAAAACCCTCTTATGCTTCAGCTGGGTTTATGAATAGGTAGTCACAGCTATCAATGCAATGACCTGTAATGTAACACACAGATCTAAAGCTACCATACATCCTTTTGGAAATATTTATTATATTTTCAGCCCTATTTAAATAATAGTGGGTTGTTTAGTTTTGGTCCCTCTTTGTAAGAGTAGGAAAGTTCTCATGAGGCGGACAAAGGCCAAGGGCTTTGTGCTGCAAACACAGGCAGCTTGGATGCTGCTTAGGGGTATTAGATATTTTCAGTGTGAATTGCTGGATCCTGTGATTTACAGGTATCTCATACCTCGTTCTGGTTCCACTTAGTTACCTTTTGGGGGTGGGTGCAGTTTTACATTTTTCTTAACTGTTAAAAAGGCTGCTGTTAAATTATAAAAAAAGACTAACAAAAATATACATGTGTTTGGTGTTACAGAGGAAAAAAAATCAGCCTTGTTTATGAGCTGGGAGGTTGGACTGGAGATCCCATAGGGTTCTTTCCACTAGCACTTCTCTGTTTTTGTGGTAACTGAGGCAAAATTGAAAAGCTGAGCTTCAGGTCTCCATTTGTGGATCAAGATGGAAGGAGGCACAGCTTTCCCGAATACACAAGAAAAGTAAATAAATGTGATTAAGATAAGCAGGTTCAGAAGGGAACTTAAAAAGTTTTCTTTATTTTGGGTTATTAGCATGAAGATCCACCAGTTCTGATTTTTACAAGTAGCTTGGAAAGATGGGGTTCACAGTGCTTGACCGTGTGTAGGATTTGGGGGTTTGGCAAGTCGTTTTTTTCTCCCCCATTCTTCAGCCCTTCCATTTGACTCTTATCTGCAAACATGTCAGGGCAGCCACTGTCATTTTATTGTTCACAGTGTAGAACAGCAGAGCCCTAATATCAGGTGGACCCTCAGCGCCTCATAAAAATGTTTGAGCTCCTATACTTGACATGGTCAGAAATTACATTATTGAAGACTCATGTAAGTTTGTCTTTGAGGGAGAGGTCTGATGGCTGCAACCAACACAACAAGACAGGAAAAAAGGTTTTGAAAACTACTGACCAAGCAGCTCTGTGTTTCATGTGCAAATGTTGAAGGTCTGGAAATAAGACCTCCCTTAGTTCCTAGTTTGCTGTGGCAGGTAAGCATGAGTACCAGCTTTTCATCTTTCATAGCACAGTCAACAGCCATTCTTCATATGGAAGAGGAAAAGGGAGGGGAATTTTGCAGTGATTTTATAATTTTAATGATAAGCGTATCAAACACAATCTACTAGGGTATAACTATCTTTGAGACAGGTTGTAGCCTGTTCAGAGCTCAAGATGTTGCCATTAGCATAAGGCACAACATATTTTCTGGAGGTACAGCCTGTGCCCCTCTGTTGGTACCCACTGTCCCTGTCTTCCATGTAAATCTCAATGACCTGAGAGACTTTTAGCAAATACCTTATTTTAAAGGACATTTAAAAAAACTTTTATTGAGTGTTTTTCTTGGATATTTTTGAGACAAATTAAATAGGGTTCAAATTCTGTCCACCCCTCTATTAATTAACACCACCTCATGGATCGCAGCAGTATATGAGGGGAATGTATGGCAAGGATTCAACAACCTTCAGTCATTTGTCCTGACCCACTAAGACTTGGACAGCTTACAGTTGGTCTTGCTGATGCATTTCACCTCCTTCTAATAATACTAGGAGTGCTGATATTCATAGTGATAAATACCTGTATCTTGTTCTCCATAGAAAACTTGGACGTTGAGCAGGTAAAAATGTTGTTGTTGCCACTGTGGCAGCAGAAAGACAGCTCAGGCTCATGAAGGTACGAGATACTATGAGGAGTGGGCCAACGTGTGAGATCCACTCTGTCTTGAAAATCTTGAAGTCAGGGCTAAATCCGTTTAAGGCTTCCTCGAGGCATGACAAAGCCTGTAGACCCATGAAATACTGCTTATAACATTAATATTTCATTTGAAGATACTCAGGGATTTTGATGCCCATTAGAAGCTGTCAAGCATTAAGGCTGAACTCCTGCAGCTGCAGTTTCACTGTAGATTTGGCCGGCAGAGCGGATCTGTGCAGAGACTCCTGACTTCCCTCCACAGTGGCAGGGCATAGTGGCACCAGAACAAGGAGCTTGAAGTCATGTCTGAATCCTTTGAAGTGGTTGGTACCACAGGAGAAACATGAGATTGCCTTTTCCCACCACTTTTGACACTTGGATCCCCCCACACTGCCTTGCAGTAGATGATCTGGCTGGTCAGCCCAGGCTCAGGTGATTGCAGTGTGAAGATCAGCCACAGATCTGTTTAACCTTTTTGCACCCAGCTACTGCCGGGGAGCTAAGTTCCTGAACGTTGTTGGCTCATTGATGAGGAACCGCTGTCTGAGCTGTGGCAATGTTGAAGAGCATGAGGAAAGACTTGAAGAGCCTGCTGCTGCCGTGCTGGCTCTGTGGCTGATGGTACTCGCCCACAGGTGGTCAGTTGAGTTGGTGGGTTAGGGACACTCTTGACTTTCTCCTGGTGATAGATTTTCTTCTTCTGGTGTTTCTGTCATCTCTGACTGATTAGCAGGTCCAGTCCCATCTTCATGAGAAGAGTCCTGGTCTTGGCCTTGACATTCATTGCATCTTGGCTTGACAACAGCAATGGCAAAAGAATGAAAACATTAGATATTAAGATCTTGTGATCCTGCTATGGCTGTAAAAACATTGGAAGAAGTGGCTCCTGGACACTATGTGACCACTAAATGTTTAATTATTGGCTGTAATTAATCAAAACAAAATATGAGTATAAAAGTAAGCTGAATTTGCAATAAGTTTTACCCCCTGGATTTTTGCTGTCTTGTAGTCTCTCTTCCTTGGATACTCTAGGACACCACACGAACCCTGCCCCCTTTTTTTCTTGTGGCGGCCATGATCCAGAGGGTCTGTAATTCTTCACCTACCAAAATTGCAGTCCTGTTTTAGAGACAAACTTTTGGATGTCACAATGGCATACCTGTGTAGGGAGCCTGCAAGCGAAGGAGCTCCAACCCTTCCAGAAAGCCATGGCCCATTTCTACTGCTGTTTGTCTTTCTACACTGGCTTCTGTTGGAAATACAGATAAAGTTTTTAGGTCTTTTGTTCTCTTTTTCGTGTGCTCCCTGAATTGCCTGAAGTGGAAGGAGGACTGCTTAAAGCTTTGTGTTAAAGGCCATAGGAGGTTTCTGCAAGGAAATGAAGCTCTACTCTCTGACGGTCCAGTTTTGCATGAACTGTACAACCTCAGGAGATAAGGATCACGCAAAACCTCATCATATTCTGCTCCAAGTTATCTTCGACTGAAGGTCCTTTTTTCTAAGCATATATCAATGATTTGTATACGATGTTCAAAGACAGTTAAGGAACACACAAGCACATCAAGACCCTCCACTTCTGAGTTGAAGGGAAAAATAGAAAGAACATCTATCAAATGTTAGTACATCACCTAATACTGTATCCAGAACACAATCTGGTGATAACTGCAGTGTTTAAACAGAGCATTGTGAAAAATGCATTTGACTGCAGTTCCAGTTATGTGCAGTGATTTGAGCCTTTTAGGAATATAAAAAGCAGTTAAGAAACTGCAGGATTAAGATATGTGCTCAGACATCCTTAGCTGTGCCCTCTCTTCCTTCAACCACTCCAAACTAGGGTTAACTCAGAAATTTTCTGCAGTCGCAAGACAGCACCCTGTTACACTAACAGGTCAAAGCAAGCTCTGTAATCTAGCAGACATGATAAATGTTAAATTATTATTTTTTAAAACTACGTTGCCTCCTTCATCACCTTTGGATGGGCTCACAGATTCCAAGTTAATTAATGTATGACTTTTTGTCCCCATCTGTTTTGTATGCCCCAAAATGTGATATTTAAACAAACCAGCAGCTAGAAGAGGAATCATGAAGTCAAGATCGTGATGGACATTGTGGCCACTTTAGTTAGGGGTTGTTTCTGTGTGGTTTGATGGATGTGGTGGTTCTGATGTGGGCTGCTGCATACTGCTGGTTGTTTCAGTAATGGGGATCTTTACACCATATCCATTAGTGGCTTAAGCGGGATTTCAGAGAATGGGGAATGGCTGGGTCTTTGTGGCTGACCCCTTTCCAGTTTCCTGTCTAAAGTAGGATTGTTAAATATGCCCATCCAGGATTGCCATGTATGGTGAGTTGACAGTATGCGCTTTGGCATGGCTCCATTTTGGTCAGCCTGACTTATTTGCTTCTGCTTTCTATCTGTATCTTGGTTTTACCCTAGGTCATTGGGTCTCTGGGACAGGGTCTGACCTTTCTGTTCTATTTTCATATACCATCTAGCACAGACATGTTTGGTATCTCAAGCTCTTGGTGGTGCTGTATGTAATGCCAATAACTAACAGTGCTGATATTCCTCCTAGGCATCTGTAGCTGTCTGTGCACATGATGACAATAAAGGTGCTGCTGTAGGGTGAAATTTCTCACATGGCTTCTGTGTTGTTTTAGCTCTGAATAGTGGTAAAAGTGGCAGCCAGCTTGGTACAAGGAGTATACAGAAAGCATTTCCATGCCGGTGAAAACTGTCACTGCTGACCTGTCAGAGTCAGTGGCAGATGGTGAAGTTATAGAATCACAGAAATCATAAAATTATTTGGTTTGGAAGGAACCTTAAAGATCATCTAGTTCCACCCTCCCTGCCATGCACTAGGACACCTTCCTTTAGACCAGGTTGCTCAAAGCTCCATGCAATGTGACCTTGAACACTTTCAGGAATGGGGAATCCATACCTCCTCTAGGCAACAAGTGCCAGTGTTTCACCACACTCACAGGAAAGAATTTGCTTTTGTTTGGGGCAGTGTAGATAAAGCATGGCGTAATTTTTGTACTTGTGCTTGTATGAATATATCTGTATGCAAGTAACTTTTCTATGAATTTTTATACGTATGCAAACACATGTGTGAAAGCATCATTGCCTGTTTTACTTTTCTTCCTCCTCTTAGATTCTCTCTGCTTCTCTGTTTCTGTTCCACTTTGTATTTGAGTGTTATGCCTATGGTGTTTTTCGTAGGCATATTTCCCTTTTTTTCTTACCTCCTTTTCCCTTTCTTTTCATTCTTTACCTTCTTGTCCACGTGTTTCCATTCCAAGTTGGTTTATAGTTTCTCTTCTTCATGCTTCTCCTTTCTCTCACTAGGGTAGGTTGACCCAGCATCCTGTTAACCTCGTTGCACACTCTGAGAGTTGGCCTGAGGAATGATGGCAGCTGTGGCCTTATTTCTTGAAAAAAGTGAATAAGGGAATTGAAGCTGCTCTCATTTCCCTTCTCTCTAAATTATTCTCAGTCGGAGTTTTGGTTTCCCTTGCCTGCTCTGGATTGCAGCTGTCATGGCTGAGAAGATGTTTCTCAAATCTGATGGTTAACAATAAAATTGGAGTTAATGGCCAGAGTGCTTCTCCCCTGCACCTCAGGCCCAGTGGTGCTCCTTTGTTGGTTGATGCAGTCAGTACTGCAAGCCTAGATTCTGCATTTCTGCTGTTATCTCTCTTATCTTTCTGCTGGTAATTTTAGTAGCCTTATGACTTGCTGCAAACCTAGGGCTTCTCCACCTATTTTCAGCCCTGTTTCTGCATTCTGAGAGGATGAGGCCCTAGGTTTGTGGTGGTTCTATGAGGGCTGCCATGGCCTGATGACAGAGCTTTCATTGCAGGAACGGCTGAGCCTGCGGATTTATGTGTGCACCAGTGATGGCTTGATTTGGGCAATCCTATCCTTGTAAGAAGATGCTACATAAGGAGAGCAAGCAGGTGGCATTGGGAGTAGGGAGATTTTAACTGGAGCTGGGGACACATCCTGTGCAGCACTTCCCAGTCTGTGCAAGCAGCAAGCGCTGCCAAGCCGCCTCTTTTAGGGATTGACTTATAGACAAAAACGAGGGTTTCAACTGCTTTCGATTATAGAAACAGAGGGATCTGAAATCAGGAAACACTTTGATGTTGATGATCTGAAGAACACGCTCAATATTGCTTGACAGCAGACGTTTTATTCTCAGCTGCATCAGCTTTGCAGCAAGCCTGTTGGTTGTGTGACTTTGCTTGCACAGCAATTCC
>VXBA01002089.1:1063143-1124132 GCA_013399895.1 Serilophus lunatus | reverse complement strand
CCCCCCCCAAAAAAAAAATAAATCTCAGGACTCAGCACTACGTTTCCCATGCTAGAAAGCCGATGCTTCCAAGCCCCAGTTTGTGGCATTGGTTTCTTCTCTGCATGGCAATTCCTGAACGTGCCCAGCCAGCGCTCTACAGAGGTCAGGTCGGGTGAGAGCTCTGCCAAGCATGGTTTAGGTATGTGGACCTGCAGAGGGGCTTTACTTCCAATAGATGGAAAGATTTTTTTTCGTTTCTTGGAAATAAGTAACCTGAGAAGAAAATTTTAAGGGATGTCATCAAGGTGAATAAACAGAAATCAAACTCCAGGGTGACCCCTTCATGTGGTTGATGATAATACGTGAAGCTTCTTATGTGAAATGTGAACACTCAGTGTCTTGTTTCATTCAAGATGACACTTTGGTTTTTTTTCCCTTTTTTTTTCCCCTTCTGCAATGCAGACCTTCACAAGTTGTGCAAGTGTCCTTTGCCACTCACTCCCGTTCCTCAGCCTCCCTTGGACAAGGGGCTGTTTCAGGCCATGCGTATAACCTGATCCTGCTGACACCCCTTGCACCCAAGGATCATTTAGTGCCAATTGTTAGGGATATTTGCTGTTTTCAAGAGATTTGGGCCCAATTCTGTTTTGCTTGCATGCCCAAACAGGATTTTTTTTTGTTGCGGTTTAGTTTGGCTTGGGAATGGGCTGTTTATCTACTCATGAGTTTAGTGCTGTCAGTTCATTGAACACGGTACTGGTGCCTGAACTTCACCAATAGGTACAGACCTCAGGGTGGGACACTTGTTGACTTGGGGAATGCCAATGATCTTGCCTTGAAAAGTATATGGAGTAGATCATGGCAGAGGTACCTTGACAGACAGCCGAGAAAATTTGTTTCTAAACCCAGGTGTACTTAATGCTGAGCTGTCACTGTGCAAGTTGCCTCAGGTTCGCTGGTAGGACTTGCAGTGCTGCTGGTCCTACATTTTTGGGCTCAGGTGTGGTAGACTTGCTATACTGGGACAGATGCTGATGTTCTTAGCCAGCATCTTGTCTCTGGCCCTGGTCAAAGGCAGATACTGCAAACCCAACCAAACCCAACCAAACCAAGCCAAACCAAATGCAACCAAACCAAACCGTGTGTGAAAGTGAAATAGATGGCTAAAAAGTAGTCAGATCATATAAGCAATTTTCTACCAAAACATTTCAAGCTCACGTTGGCTTGCACCCTGCCCACTCTAGGCTTGGTGATGAATTGTAGGTGGCAGATTTCAGCTAGCTTACAGCATCTAAACAAATAAATCTTTTTCCTTTCTTCCCCTTCAGAATCTAAGTGTGTGGCCTTTGCTGCTTGAGTGTCTCTTTTAAGCAGCTTAGTTTTTTCTAAGTGAAATATGTTTCTACATTGCAGTTGAGAGATAAATATAGCTGGTGAGTTGAAAGAAGGCAATAGCATGTGCTGTGTTGCCTTACTCAGTAGTTTTTTTCTTTTTGTGGTGATTCTGTGCTAACTCAAAATGGAAAGTCTTCTTAAAGATGTTATTTTTCCTGTTTAAAGAAATTACATGCCAGAATGCCATTCACTGCCTTAATCTTCAACCAGTAAAGGATTAACCCCCCACCCCGTTCTTCATCCCAGCACTGTGTGTTTGGAAAGCAAGTGCCTTTGCATCTGAGCCAACTCTAATAATAATAATTCGTGTTGAGAAGCGCAGAGCAGCCTGTGATTAGCAAAATAATTATTGCAGAGTATATAAATTGAGAGATGGGTTTTTGACAAGGCGAGAGGAATGCACACTGCAGCTGCCTGGGGAGGTAGTGGACTCCTCTCTCCCTTTTGACATTCTCTGTAAAGTTTGGTGCAGGAACTACGTGGAGCAAAACATGCTTGTAAAATGATGATTACTTTTTAATTTTTCCAGTAAATTCTGCTGATGAAAGAGCAACTGGAAAACTTTTCAATAAGAGTTTTGCACTGTGCTCTGCTACCTGGGTTAATTTTTTTTTTAAGTTTGGATGTAGTTGTTAGTTACGTTTCCTCTGCTTGCCAGGAGGCCAAATTTGACTGGTTGTTGGCACTGCAACCTAAAAAATGGGTTAGGAACCCTTCCATTACTTCTCCTTCACAGGTACTGTTTCGGATCTGTGTCAGCAGAGAAAGATGTCTCTATTATAGGATGCTGCTCTAACATGTATAAAGATAAGTTTTGGGCTCATAGCTGGTGACTTGTTGCCTTAAAATCTAATCTGTCCTTTTGCCTAACAGCGAGCAGAGCATTTTTCACATGCTTTGACCTCTGTGCTTGGTCAGCCAGGGCAGGATTTCTGCCCGGCAGCAGCTGTGCCAAAGCTGCTGGCACAGGGCAGGTTGGGAGGTGGCACCGTGCACACAGCGTGGAAATTTGCCATCATTGGGGCAAGGCTATGGGGCAAAGCTTACCCTGGGGACTTGCACAGACAGGCCCAGGATCAGGGGCTGTTGGAACTGATCTAGCCCAAAAAATCCAATGCAACTTGTGAGATGCTTCCTGGGGATGGTGACAGGACAGGCATCCCCAGACAACTGAGTGCTGCCCAGCCTGTGGACCCTCTCTTTTGTAAAATAATTTATCTGCAAATGAATTATTGTACCAATAGAAACAAGTCTCTAAAAAATAGCTTTAGGCTAAAATGAATAGAGAGTACTCTTAAGGGTTTATATCTGTCTAAGTGAAGCCAGATGGATCTCTTCCAGACTACCTTAAGTATATGCATTGGACTTATACAAATAGGGCCCCAATTTTTCCGCATGATGCTTGGCCATAGTGGACAAATAAGAATAATTAAAAAGAAGTGCCTTAGGTTTGTTTTACTTGAGGTAAGCAGATGTAATATATCACTTGATCCTTCCCAGCCTTTGTTTTTTGTGATTTCATATTTTTCTCTCCTGTATCACTTCTGTTGTCAATAATCACAAGGACGTGTGTGTCCATGCATATATGTGCATGTATGGATACACATACCATACATCCACACATAATTACCTTAAACTCTTTTTCTATATTAAAAATACATAGCTGCCTTTTTTTTTTCCTATGTCAAAGAAAACAGGCATCGTCTGCATCCAACTAAAGAACCTATTGAAGTAATACTAGCATGTAAAGGTCAGAAAAGCTTGGTGAGAGCTTTTCTAATAAGAGGATATTCTGGTCCTCTTGATAATCAGGCCCCCATTGTAAACTCATTTTGAGTCAGAGGTTTAAATCTTTGTTCCAGTGGAAAAGTTTTTTATGGGTAGCCCAAGCAGGCATTAAATCATGGGGAAGTTTTTAGCATAGTTGCTTAAAATAGCATAGGGTCTGTATCCAAGGGAAAAGAGAAAAGTTGAAACAATAGAAATTATGGTTTGGTGGCAAAAACCTTTTGTCCCACCCCGGCCCCTGTTAGAAATTTGGCAGAGGCAGCAGGCTGGGTTTCCTTGCTGTGCAACACTGCATGCTGGTGATTACTTTAGGCAGCTGGGTTTCCATCTCTGCTGGTGACCACTTTTATTTTGGGGGTGCCAAGATATGGCTTTAGAAGTCAAAACTGTGCCAATTTTATGCATATTTATTCCCCTGCTTCCTGCATCCCTCATGTATTTGCAGGGAGAAGGTTTTTCTGTAAAATGGGTCAGTATTTTGGAAACCTGTTGTCCCTGTGATTTTGGATTTTTACCTCTTTTTTCCTTTCCCTTCTTCCATTCTGTGAGTAGGATATCCCTAAATAGTCCCATAATCCTTCCATCAGTTCTGCACAACTTATCCATGGCCTTTGTTTTCAACAACGTAACTCTAGTGGCTGGGGTTACCGTAGCAGCAGCAGCCCTTGGGATGATTTTGTCATGACAGAGCATGATGTCCTGAAAGTCCACACCTTGAGGAAGGTGTGACTGCTGTGTTGATGAGGCAGCAGGTGGCTCAGAGGAACTGGTGACCATGTCAAGGTGAACTGGGAAACCTATTCCAATTTTCCTGGGCTGTAGGGGATGCTGCAGGGTGCATAGTGAGTTTTGCCAGCAGAATTGCAGTAATGAAGCTGAAGGCTCTTAAATCTTCTTTTTCTCTTCATTCCTGAGCAATCTGGTACTTGAATGTAGTTATGCATTGTTTTCTGCTTCTCTTTCTCATCCAGATGTTGGTGCTAGTGCTGATGTAGCAGCTGGGTACAACTCAAACGTGGCCTTGCACCTGTTGTGATACAGGTGATGGATGTGCTGTCTCCAGTGCAGTGCCTTCCTTATCCTCACAGGTCCTCGGTGGGGACCTTCTCCTGGCGGGTGGGAAGGCCTCTCCTCTTATCTGGCCCCAGCTGTGTCGATGAATACCTCTGCCTGCATTCACTTTGCCTGAGCAAACGAGTGGCACTTTCATTGCTGCTTTATCTCACAGGAATGGCAACTGTGGTGTGAAGAACTTTTACACTGTGCAGGGGCTGCACACACCTCAGTCTCAGGTACTTACATCATTTTCCCAACTGTGGTACCAAAGCATCTTTCCAAAATTAGAATGTGACAGCAGTCTCACTCTTTTCCTTAAAACAGTCCCTGAGGATGGAGGAATGGTGATGTTAGGATCTGGAGCTGATGTATGTATTATTGATGATGCCTCTAAATGATTAAACCAATTTTTCTTGCATTATTTAGGGGGATTATGATATTCATCATTAATGGGAAGATGTCTAGGGAAATGTGTGAGTCACAAATATAAATATCTTTTCTGCTCCTTTTGTCACTTGCTGCATGTCTTCTCCCAGCTCTTGCTTGTCCTTTGGGAGTCAGTGTTTGTCCTTCTGTCAATGTCTCCTGCTGCCTTCCCTCTAGGTGACCCATGTCTACAAAGGTTGAGATGTCTTTTATTCTAGGCAGGTAACTTAATTTTTGGTATCATCAGGACTTATATAAGGGATGTGATAATCTGGGTAAGGAAATAAGGTTTAGAAACACTTGCACATTTTAGAACTCTTTCTAGCAAGTGTTGTTCATATTCATGTTTTTTATATTACTGTCAAGGATAACTGGAAGCATGAAAAACCCTGGCATTAGATATACTTATCTCCCTATGATATGATGCAATATTACAGCTGCTTTTTATTGCAAAATGAGGCAGCGTTAACAGATAATGTGGCTGTGACAGAGTAGGCTTATCTCTGCAGAAGATGGGAGTCCCTTTGCACAAATTAATTTTACTGGATCCTTAAATCATTAAAGCACATCTTTTTCCACACATCAGAAATACTGTTTACAGGGTGTGATTTTAAACATGAAAGTGTAGTTGTTAGTTTGTTTACTGTCCCACAGGACATTAACATCCATTGGCGGAGCTTGGGTTGACTACATATAGCAAATTCAGCCTTCAAAGTTAGTAGTCATTAATCTAAAAGCTATATTTTAAAGAAGAGGGTATTTAGATGGAATCTTAATTGTTGATACTCAGTCTTTTGGCTGAAACTGTGTCTGCCACATGCAGAATGGCCCTGGGATGTGAGTGGGACAGGAGGAGTGTGAAGTGCCTCCAGGCTAGGCACTAGAGAGATGAGAGCCTCGACTTCAAAGGGGTTTGTGGAAAGGATGGAAACTACATAAAAGAAAAGAAAAAGAAATAGCCTTCAGTAAAAATAAATCTAGGTAGGTGATTCCTCTGCCTTTAGTAATCTTTACTTCTGGTTTTCAGACACAAAGAACCTTCAGGTAGGAGCCTGGAAAAGTGTTCAGGCTTTTGTAACTTCTCCCCGTACAGAGAAAACAATTTCTTTGCTACTTCTTCATCCTGTTTCATCCTTGCCCAGACCCTTGTGCTGGAGAAAGTGAGGTGGCTTTTCACCTGACATCTCAAGCTTGAATACCCTCACAGCATCTTTCTGCTGTGAGAGGGAGTAGTATGAGCTTTCAGGTGTGTGATAGCGTGTAAATATAGTACTTTTAGGAGTGCATCTGGAGAAAGGTCTCTCAGCTTTTTTTGTGCTACATGTTTGTAGCCCTCATCCTTAGTGCTGAATCCCAAAGCACTTGTTTGTGCAGGGCATTGTAGTGGGGCTGGGAGAAAGGAGGCCCTGCTCCCTGGTTCTGCTGCCAATCGGTTCAAGTCCAAGAACATAAGGATTTATTGTTTTTCTTATTCCACCTAATCTCTCTACAGAGGCTCTGTTTAATATCTTACCATTGTTTGAAATGTGGAATTCATCTACTGCTATTATTATCCCAAAACAAAGGGGCCATGAAACTTTTCTTTAGTTCCACCCAGCCTGGTTTACTTTGTGCTGGGGGTCCTGACTGTGGGATGGGGCTGCCCTGGCCACATTCTCTGCAAAATAATGTTTTTTCCCTTATTCTACTGCTACAGCTCCTTTTCCTCTAAAAATTGTAAGTGGGATGGGAGGGTGTGTGGGATGCTTCTGGAGATCTCATTCTCTGCGGGGAGGTATCCTTCATCACCAGTGATGCAGAAAGTGAGAGAAGACATAGGATGGTCTCCTTAGCTAGAAACTTCACATGCAGCCCTACCATCCTGCTTCTCGATTTCTTCCCAGCAAACTCTATCCCATCTCAAGGAGTTAAACAGGGTCCTTTCCAGATGCATTTTGTCCCCTTCTTATCACTGGCAAATGGCTGCCACCTCTCCAAAGCTGCAGCCCCGTGCCTCCCGGGAAGCACTTGGAGGCCAGCTGTCCCTTGCACCACGGGTAACATGATATTTATCTCCCGTTCTGGGCAGTGACTGCGCTCACGGACAGTCACGCGGCTCCCACGGGTCTGGGCTGGCTTTGCCAGAGTTGAGCAGCGTCACAGGCGCGTGGTCCTGGGGAGCAGCACTCGCTCCCTCCAGCCCCTGCTTTGGAGAGGAAAGAAGGAAAAAATCCCCTGAATTCTTCACCGCTGACCGCAACGGGCAACTATTTAATGGGATTTGGGGCAGAGAGAGCCCAAAAAGGTTAGGCTGCTGTGAATCTAGGCCATGAGGCTGCACTGGATGAGTCACAGTGGGAGGAATAAAAAAATCTCTGAGTCATAATCCCTGATACTGCAGAGCAGAATTGCTTTGGGGTGTTTTTGTGTTCCAATGTGCTGACTAATGTGCAGAGAAACAGTGAGAGCCCTTTCTCTGCTCTATCATCCATGAAGAATTCAGCCCTGTCACCCCCCTCCTCATCTCCATGACTTACCCAAGCGTGCTGTCCCCCTGCTTCCCAGCTTCCTGAGCATCACTCACCCTCCATAAAACCCACCAAATGCCAGAGGCAGCAGGGTGGGTGCTGGTGCTTTGCCAGCCTGGGGGGACATGCCAGAGCAGAACCATGCACTAGCAGCTGTTTGTGCCCCTGTGGCTCTGCCACCACCAGCAGCAGGGGGGACAACCTTGAAATACCCCCTATTGCAAATGGCACCTACTCTTTGAGCATCTTGAAAAGATTTATGTTGGGGGTTTCAGTGTGGGGGCAAGCACCTAGCACTTACAGCTTGGTGATATAAATACACTGAAGTGAACTAGCTGTCATCTCACTGGACGTAATTCCTGCAATTTACCTGAGCCTAAGACCCCAAGAAACTTGAAATCTATGTATTTTTACAGGACATCTGATTTTTGGCATTTTGTTCCGTCAATCAGCTCTCATTGTACTTTCAGATTCAGATGGTGCCATGATTCCTACTATCTTCAATTCATTTTGATTAGATCTCCACAAAAGACACGTATAAAATCAATACTCATTTTATAAAATATACCTGGCCCTAGCCCTTTTTTTGAACTGTACTGGAACCAGGGATGGAATATTAAACTGAGTCTCTGGGACTGGTCTTGTTTGCAGTGGCAGCAGCATTAAGAGGCATCAGACGTGCCAAAAGATGTGGTTAAGAGACTGCAGGGAATCAAGTTATGGGTGACAGAGTGGATCCCCCCAGAAAGGGCAACTTCTTTCTTGGCAGCTGATTTTTGGCTGTTTTATTACTCTATAGGAACTAAGTGACATTATTCATGTTATGTTACCAATATGATCTGCTGGTTTAGACTTTCTATGCTCTTAAAAATATTTTTAAGTATTTCCTTTGCTTAAAGTATGTAGAATTGAAAACTGAATGCACAGCCGTATTTGTATGCACACAGAAAAGTGGTGTGACGGATTGTAATTTCAGTGAGCAAAGTGTTCTGCTGGGACATGATGCTGTTGTTTGTGCCTTACAATGTCCTTAATTAATTTTTCATTATTACAGGTATTGGTGGTAGGATAAATGTTCCTCCCCACAGAATAGCTGGTAGCATCCTCAGCCAGGTTTGGCAACTCGAGATTCCTCATGCTGGATCTGAGTTTCACTGCCCTTGGGTTTTATACACTTTAAACCACTCAGATGGAGTGACAGTTTGCAAGGTGTAGTTTATACGTTGGTTTGGTTTTTATTCTCCTTCTGTAAAGTTATTTTTCTGTTCCCTGATGGTCTTTGCAATGTCTCTGTAGGAAAAGAGGAGGCAGCATTTCAGAGGGCAGTTCACATTTGGGTGGCGCAGATGTCACCTATGGGAGTTGATGCTATCCACTCCCCTGCCACTGCATGCAGCTCTTCTGGGCAGCCCAAATCAGCTCCTAGGAAAAAAATAATCTTCTTCAACAGAAAAAAAGAGCTTTATTCTGTTTTTCTTTCACCACCACTTCCATAGTACTTTTTACATTTCTCAGCAGAACTGTAGAGGTTATGGCTATGAGTGTATTCTGAACTTTATTTTAATTTGGTTTTCATCATTTTGCTGGCTCCTGGGACATCTTAAGTATGGATCAAGCCAAGGTAAACATGAGATGCCTTGGTTTCTTGTCTGTGAAAAGGAGTTAATATGCCTTTGGGTGTGAGGATAGGGAATTTGCAAGTCTCTGGATACAGATTATTTTTCTTCTACCCCTGTGCTTATGAGATTTAAGAGGGAAAGGAAGTCTTTAGATATTAAAATGAAATCTTTATTTGTTAAATACTGAAGCATTTGCCTGTTTGCAAAGTCTTCACTGACTTGATATTTAATTCTTTCTTTTTTTTAGCTACATTACCTGTAGCGATGCAGATGTTGGAGAAAGTGCTCTTACACTGCTTTGCTGACCTGGAATTTTTGGAATCAAATCCAGCACCTTAACATTGGATCATGGCCCCAGCCTGCCTGATTGCTGCCTTCAGTTGCTGTCTCAGCCAGTCTTGCCTGCTAAAGTGCTGTGACCTGCAATGCTGTAATGGTAGCAACTCCGGCCATATGAGCAGGCAGGAAGGATGATAATGTTTTAAATAATTATCCACCCTGCTGAGCCTGGTCAAGGGTCTGAAATGAGAAATGGATCCCCATCCCTTATATGAAATCTAAATAAAATGGAGATACTAATTAAATTGGTGCACTCCTGGCATGTTGAAGAAGATAAAGACGAGTGTGTTAAAGCAGGTGACACAATCTCAACAGCAGTATTGGAGGGGGGAACACATCACCCCTGCCAGGCTTTGATAGAATGAGGGCAAACCTCTGTAAGAATCCGGTGTTTTCTCTTTGCCTTATATTTGCATAATTCCCTGTGCTTTCACAGGGTTCCTCACGTGCAAAGGGTTGTTTAAACATTAAATAATCCTCAGGAGTTTGGGGCTATCAGTGGTTGTAATTTCTTGTCTTGAAGGGTGAGGAGGCCTTCATGCTAGATGAGGCTTTGTTGAAGATGGAACTTCTCCAAAGTATTGGACTGCCAGCACCTGAGACAACCCAGCTGCAAGACCTGTCTAAACACAGGCTCATTATATTCCAGAGTAAATTTGAGTGCTACCTTAATCTGGATTAAAAGCAGAATTCATGGTTGTTCTGGACCAGCTGCAGCTGATGTATTTTAGAGGAGGTTCCCTGTGGTTTGTGCTGGGGTGGCTTGGGATTTGTCTTCAGATGGTCGTCCCTAAGCTTCCTGCAAACTGAAAAAATTTTGCTGTGGTTTTCCCCTGTGTCATTAGTGCCAATAAAATGTATTTCATTTTATTTCATTTAGCCTGTGGTGTAGCCATGTCCATGTACAGATGGGCTTTCCTATTTGCTTGGCTTACAATTTGAAGCAAACTCGGGATCCCAAGTTCTTTGTGGAGCCTATGGGACCCCCCTCACAGGGAGGTGTCCAGGCTGATACAAACCCACTGGTCTCATGAAAATCATCACAGCTCCCTAGTCAAATTTACGTTAGAAGGCAGTGGAATACAAGAAATTAATTCATTTGTGTATCTTGGTAGTTTTATCTGAGCCTCTGGGGATGTCCACAAGGAAATGGTGTCATGCATTGGCAAGGCAGCAGCTGCATTTACTGGCTTAACTGAGATTTGGTCTTTGAAAACCTGCAGTTGAAAGGCTGAACTATGAATCTTGGACTTGAAAGTAATTTTTATCTAAACATATGGATCTGAAAGTTGGAAACCTGTCAAAGATACAGGCAAAGTATCTGAGTACCTTCGAAAATAAATGGCTTAGAAGAATACTGAGCAGTAATCTCCAAAGACAATCCAAACAAGTGATGAGGATGTTTGTGGGATAAGAAACAAGAGTGTCTGCTGTAGCAGAGAGGCTTCTGGGCGGTGGGATAGAGATGCACTGGGAGATGGTAGGGACAGCTCCTCTCTTACGACCTAGTCAGATAGAGAAGATACTGGATTTATTGTAGCACGTGTCAGGCTTTCAGTAGAGGACAAGGATGATGGAGCCTTGCTTGTGCTGACTGAAAGTAACAAAAAACAGTGGAAAGCTTTGGGAATGTTTGTCCTTGGAGAAGTGGGGTAATCTCTACAATACATGGCGCTCTCTGTCGTAACAGTTTTGTCCTCGCTGGTAGTTGAGGTTGTCCTTTAGATTTACCCGGTTTCCATGATCCAGACAGCAGACTCGTACTCTCTGAGCTGTGCAGGTCCAGCACAAGCAGCTCACTGTATCCTCTCATCTAGGAGGGGTTAGTCATTCCCCTCTTGCTTCTGGCATCTTGATGCTCTGTTAAGCTCTGTTCAAGTGCATCCTTGAATATAAGCTCCTTTGTGTGACATAGCATCTCGGAGGCAAGGGATTCTGCAATTACTGGTGCGCCTTGACATCTTTAGATCTACACAAGTCCTTTGCTCTCTGTCCATCTTCAGAGACTCATTGCCCTTGAAACTCTGCCACACTGATATCCCCAGTTCACCTGCACTCAACTGCAGAGAGGTGAAATTTCTGGTGGGACCAGCCTTAGCTAAAACCAGCCTTCACCCAGCTCTGACACTAAGCTCCAAGCTTTGTGACATGGTGGAAAAGTGCAGTACTAGAAGGACCAACAACAAAAACTGTTTATTTTTCATTATTGTAAATTTATATAGGTTATATAGGTTTATATAGGTAAAAGTATATATAGTGTGTAATGGCTTATTTGTTTTTGGTTATAATCATGTCAGTGATAACTAAGAAAATACAGATGTAATTCTCTGATGGTTTTGTTCATAACTGACTATCTCTTGCTAAAATGAAATTTTTACTTCCAATTTTCTGCCAACTTTGGGTGCTTCAGTTCCCTGTTTAAACTATTTCTCTCTTCCTAAATGGGGGCTGTAAGGGCTAGAGTCTTAACTGCTTTTAGGCAGTGTCGTGGTTCACCTGGCTTTCAAGGGGTCCTCCTCAGCACTGTGAGTTTATTGCAGCTCCAGCTGCTCTTGCACTGAAGTCAGGACAAGCTCCTGCTGTGGAGGAACAGAGAAGGTTTTTGCAGTGATGCAGTTTGCACTAAGCATTACTCTGCTGTAAATTATGGGTTTATCTCTGTGAGAGGTTTATCTCTCCAGCTGTGCATGTGGTGACTCTAGTTTGAGGTCCATCACCCTGACTGGCCTTTAGGATTGAACTACTGGTGTAGAGCAGATGATGACAAGGCCCTCGCTTTCCATGCTTGTGTGTGGAAGGAAAGGGGAAAAAAAAAAGGTAAAAACTGGGAGGGAAGAGGAGGGGGGGAAATCAGAATTTCTGCTGCAGCTGCTCGAAACAATGACTATTTCATGATGTGATATAGAGCCAGTACCTGAGCTACCAGACCTGTGAGTTGAAGACAGGATGCCACATTAACCATAGTGACATAATAAGAGAGTGACTTGCAACAGGTTCAGCCAGGGGGGCTGAAGCACTTGCAGACCACATCACTTCTCCAGAGTTTGTCTGGGAACATGAGGGGTTGGAGACCACCACCATGAAGCAGCTCAAGCATTGTAATCTAGGACTTTAAAGTCACCTGAAATGGGTTACTCTTGTTTCTATGTGCTGTACTGTAGCAGAAGGAGTGGACAGTGGTGAGTACTAAGTGCCTGAGCTGTCCTCACTTCAACTTGCCTGGGCTAGGGAGTCAGCACTCTCCACTACTGCCAGACATGAAGTTATATCCAGGTGAGATTCAAAAAAGGTCTGGTGGGGCAAAAATACAAAGAGAATGATGGCTGAGGTAAAAAAAAAATAAATCTCTATATCTCTACATGGACGTAGGTGGTTGGTCTAAGCCGTGACCCTGTGGTACAGTGAACTCTGGGCATTGTTGCAGGTGGCCTCCCAGTGATGCAACCCCTGTGGTATATGTTATCATCTCTATCGGCTGCCTGCTCTGCATCCTAGAGGCTGCCTTGGCAACCACGGCTGGAAGAAGGGGAACCGTGTCAGCTTCTCAGCTGCTACCAGTCACAGCTGAGGAATTAGTTTGAACTATTGATTTAATTAAGCTGGAGAATACAGCAAGTAGTTTTGTGCATGCTGCTTTTGGGTGCCAGCAGGAGTGTCCTCTCACGCCTGCCAACTGCATGGATCTACTCTCTGGAACATTGAAAACTGGCTGCTGAGTAAGAGTGGTGGTTGGATTTGATCCCCTTTGGTAATTCTTGTGCCACTGTTTCAAAAGCATCCCTTTCACTGAGCGTCTCATGATGGTGTGTGGACGGTTTGAATTTTTCACAGTTATTCCTGGTCCCTTTAGATATGCAGAACTGTGATCTTTAGGCATTACCCCTAATGTGCCTTGGGCCGTCCTAATGAAATGGACTGCATTAGTGCAATAGAACCACTTAAAAGAGTAAACTATTGCAAGCTTCTGGGTTGTGTTCATTCATGGGGGTGCTTGAAGACTTGGATTTAGAAGATAATTTCACAGAGGTCCCTTTTTGGGGTCACATGGAGGAGAGTGGCAGGAAGTTAAGGCAGCTGAGCCCTACACAGGGTCTCTCATCTTCCAGTGTCCCACAGATAGGGCTATTTGTACTACTTCATTATCCTGTGTTAGGGTCAGAAGAGAACAGAGTCCTACCATCCTTCTCAGTCCCATGTGTTGTCTTCAATGGATTTACACTATCATGAGCATTCATGAGAAGACAAGAAGATAGGATGCCTTCATATGGGCTTGGGTGCATTGATGCAGGTCTCTACCAATGGAAGGTAGTTCAGGAAAAATGGAAGGTAGTTCAGTTCAAGGAAAATCAGCAATTTCCCTTGGTTTTTGATCCTGACTAGTGGTGGTGCTGATACATGAACTGCAAAGAGAACCATGTGGCAGCTGTGCATCTTTCCAAACATAACTGAGAGTGGCTAGACCTCCTCTAATAAAGTTAAAACGTGCTAAGAGTTGATTCAGATACTTAGCTCTTGCTTGCAACAAGCTTTTTGCATCCAGCTTGAATACCCAGGTGAACCAAGGTTAGCAGCTGTGAGGAAATGTAGCGCTGAGTGGGTGAGTTCTTACACAGATTTGGCCAGCTAAACTGGGCTTTGTCAGCTCAAGGTCAGAACTTTGGTGTAGCTGTGGAAAGAGCTGGCTGGCTTAAGCATGTCTGATTATCCACATAATGCATTTCCTGATGGTAGGTGGTGGGAAAGCACACGTCTGCTTTGAAAGGAACACTCTTTCCTTGGAAAAGTGCTTAGTGAGATAGCGATGATGGACAAGTCTCTCGTGATAAATGTGACTTCATACAGCATGTTTTCAGCCTCATGGAAAAAATGGAAAAGGTACCTAACACTGCTCTGGAGGTTTGAAGGTAATGTGTTCTAAAAATAAACATTAAAAATTATTCTTGAGTTTGGGCCAGATTGTTTCAAGATCAAAATCAAGGTCAGGGCACCCTAGTTTAGGTTTCTAGGTCATTTTTATTGGCTTTGTTAATCCATGCTGCTTATAAGGTAGGAAAAAATGGTAATATCTACAAGGATCTTTCCACTTTCTTCCTGAAAAAATGTTCTTGAGGAATCCCGACTCTTTTGCCAGTGTGGTGGTCACAGCCTTGTTTCTGTATTGTGTGAAACTCTTTTTCTTTGATACCCAGTTTATCTGTTGGGGAAAAAAGGAGTTTTGGTGCTTTTTGTATAATCAAGGGTATTGTAACATTATTTTGCTATGGTGCTGTATATGTAATGACAGTGTGTGGATGACTTTACAGGGGCATAGAAGGACTTTAAAGAGATAGATAGCAAAATAAATAAATTAATTAATTAAAAATTGCTATAATGTGAACTCAGATAGGCAGACCAAAAATGTAGCAAATAAACAGATGGAATAATTACTTCCTGGCTTTTTCTGATATTCTGGCTAGCGGCAGCACTTCTGGTAGCTCAGAATTCCATCCTGCTCAATGGTGGAGCTACAGTGAGCACATCAGCCGGAGCCAGCTGGGCCCTGGAGAAGATGTCAAAGAGACTGAAGCCTTGTTATGTCCAGGTATGCATAGCCTGGATCCAGCAATGGGAGGCAGTGAGACTATCTTGATGGAACCAACATTAGATTTGGCTCTGAACGTCCTTGATAGTGGCTTCTGGCGCCTTCCTCTGAGGCTGATGATTTCTGCTATTTTCTCTCCGAATTTCCCAGATTTCTGTTGTTGGCTCTCGGGTCCAGAGTCTGTTGTGCTTTGCTGCCAGGCTGGAGAGCCAGAGAATTTGAGCTGGAAGAGCCACTGGGGCTTTTCAACATGCAGATGCTCTTCCTTGGTGTCTGCTTTTGAGTCTGGAGCATCAATCCTGTGCCTGAGACTAGTTGGCTTTTGCTTGCCCCTGGGCATAGAGGGATGGATGGGCTTGAGCACTTCAGGAGCCACCAGGGATGAGAAGAGGCTCACTTTCCCTGGGTCAGGCTATTCTGACCCCTCTATCTCTGAGGACAGCTTTGCGCATGGGGTCCCCCTCTGTCCTTAGTTTACTGTGTCCTAGAAGGACATAACTGATCCCAGGACCTGTTGGAGCAACCAGCCATGACAGGGCTTGTTTTTCCAAGGTAATCTTTTATCAGGAGAGTGGCACAGCAGATGTAGGTGAGAGGTGATGGCGGCACGCTGTTGGCGCAGGTTGGCTGCCAGTTTCCCGGCTGAGTCCTTGGCTTTTTATAGCCTTGCTGCATCATGCCACCCACCTCCCGGTGCTCTGGATCCCTGGGCAGCGTCGGCACTGTGAGCACCATGTCAGCTGCAGGAGCAGTGCTGTACGCTGCAGTGTTACATCAGGGTTGCATCAGCCATAAACATGTCTAATCTGATAGCCTGACTTCCAAATAGCCTGCATCAGATGGGTTAGAGGAGGGCAGAAGTTGCCATATTCCTGAGGGGGGGGGGGAAAAGATATTAAATTTAATCTTCTATAATATTTCATTTTAATTATTATTGATGGGTTTTTTTCCCCTGAATCACAAAGTTCGGTTGTTAGTATGCCACTTCCTATTATATTTTGATGCGTTTCCTGCAATATTCTTGGTGTGGTTTTGTGTCCTCTTCTTCCTCCTTTTCTTCTTCTTTCTCTTTGGGAGCAGCTTTACCAGACATATCCCACAGTCTGGTTATGTACCATGGGTACCAGCTCTGCATTTGCTTTCTTAAGTAAATGGAGAAAGGGGCTTGGAAAGGGCACTGATTTCTGCTCCAGCATCATCCTCAGGAGAATTGAGTTCAGCCTAGGAAGCAGATTGGCAAAAAGCAGTCTTCAGAAAGATGCTATTTCAGATATTTCAGCCCAGTAGCCCTGAGGACTTACAGGCTGAGGCTAAATTTGCTTCATTTAAGGAAAGATAGTATCACCCACAAAGATTGCTCTCCAGTCTTTATGATGAAAGATGGGCATCTGCATGAAAACACATCTTCTGTCCCTAGAGCAGATCATGAGAGAGAAATCCTGACTCCACTGAAGTTAATGGAGGGGCAGAAGTGGAAATGTTTGCTCTTGGCAAGGGTAAGTCAAATGCTTAAGAAAGGCTGGTCTTCTGCAAGCGGCTCTTGGAAGGAGAGACATGAAGTTTAGTGCACTGGGAGCAGCTTTTCATCATTTAACTGTGCAGTGGCAGGTGGGTGGTGACAGATGGATCTGCTATTGATGTTCACACGGTAGATACAAGACATCCCTGACTACAGGTCTTGGTTTGGTAGGCATGCTGGTGGGCCTTCCTTCTGTGAGGCAATGTGGAGGCTTTACCTGGGTCTTAAGCAGTGGAGCCATGGAACTAGTGGACAATCAGTGCAGCAAGAACAGTTGTACAGGCTCCAGGTTTTTCTTCCCTATCCAGTGAGCTCAAGTTGATGTTTAAACAGCTTCATTCTGCTCTAGATTATTTTTTCCTCTTTTTTTTTTCTGGAGGAATTCAAAGAGTGCTCACCTGCATTGCTGCCTTGGCATGGAGAGCAGCAGTGCTTCCATCACGGGGGCTGTGGCAAAGAGCTGGGACAGTAATGCTGAACCATGGACTGTATGAGTAGAGTGAACCCTGCACTCTTCAGGGCAGCATCATCCCTGCAAAAGGGAGGGGACCTTTTGGACTGGAAAGATTGATGGATAGGACTCTAAGCAACTCCCAAGATGGAGTTGAAGAAATACCTAATTATTGAAGGGGAATTGGACTAGATGACCTTTAAAGGTCCCTTCCAGCCCAAACCATTCTGTGATACTATGACTCCTGAGACTCAGGGCCTTGTATGTAAATGCACTGTTTAACTACATTCATGACCGCAAGTGGTATGTGGGTAGGAATTCTTTTGATGCCTTTAAATGCTAATGTAATGAGAAAGTATTTCCCTTCTGCACACATCCCCCTCCTTCCCACCACTACCCCTCCTTATTTTTCTCACAGTGTATAAGCTCTTCAGAAAACCAGATCATTAAGCATTTAAGAGCCTGAACATTATTCAAATAAAAATATTGGTGGCAATAAATGAGTGAGAAGAAGTGCAATACATTGTCAGTCTTGGAATAAAAATTTAGAAATCTCCTTTTTGGATTATGGGAAAGTTAATTGATTTTGTGAGCATATTCAGAAATCAAAATAATGGAGATGCCAAGCTGAGAAGGTCATTCGTCCATTCAACTGAGCTGGACCCTGACTGCTGCCCTGTTTGTGTGAGATGCAGGTTTGATGGGAAGCAGCTCCAGGCATGAGGAGCAAAGAGCTGATTCCCTGCAGCTCCCTGTCATTGCTGGGGTTTGGCAAACACGGACAGGGTTTTACGTGAGCCAGAAGTGTTTTTAGGGGTCTTGTTTTTTGTGTTTCTGTTTTTTAACTTTGATGTGGTTGAAAAAATAAACACCAAGGATGGAGGTGAAAGAGTGATGGGAATTGTAATGGGTTGTATTCCTCTATACAGGAGTAGAGATTTGGTAGGACTAAATAGGTTTTGTTTAGCAGAATTAAAACTGATGCATGATAGGGAGTGCTCTGTGAGTAGGAGAGAGTGAGCAAAACATCCCTTCACTAACACATCAGATAGGGCAGGTAGAGCTGGAGTGCAGTAATTGATGGGAATCTTTGCATCAGCAGAAAAAGGATTTGCTCTGGATATCAGCAGAAAAATGAATCCTGGGCTGTAACTTCTTAGTGTAACTGTATGATGCAATAAATAAAACCTTTCCATGCTGATTTAGTTAAACCAATGCAACATCTATGTTTGGATGAAGCCTTGTCCTACAGTGTTACAAAATCTTTTCTAAGAATAGTATTTTCTTTCACCTCAAAAAGGTCCTGAGCTTGTGCCCAAGTGACTTCACTGAGCTGAATATTGAAGTTGCCTGCAACAGCAGGGCAGACATTTATTTGTATTAGACAGCTGGCTTTTGAGGCTTTGGTTTAATGGCAAACACACACTCTGCTATTATTTACAGAATATTGAACATGTGCCCTTAACAAGTAGGAGTTTTTAAAAGAAGTAATAGGAAGACAGAGCCTAATCTGCCAAAATGTTTCTGTGTTGCTATTCCCAGAGCTGTTTTGAAATCTTCACCTTAGTTGCCTTTGTGGAGCCTTGTGCCAAACCAGGAGCACGTGGGGCTTCTCCTGAGCTCCACAGGGATGATTGGACTTCTAGCCAAGTGTGACAGTGCACAGGGAAAGTCATTACCACTGGGCTTCTGTCCGATTTTTGTGTGAGGAGGCAGCCACCAAGGATTCAGCTTTTAAAGGAGCCAGATATTAAACTGGAAATGCATCCGTCTTACAAAGGGTGACATACGCTCATTAAAAAATTTCGTTTTCCTTCTGTGCCCTTACCCCCTTGCTGCTTCTTGCCTGATTTGCTTTACCCAGCGAGAGCAATCCATTTCCCTTGGATTGAGGAACAGTGGGCTCAGGAATGTCCACTTCTGGCCTCACTAAACAGCAAATAAGTTCGGCATTTGTGGGGCAGGAGCTGTGTTGATCCAATGATGAAGTGATCAGACTTCACCAGCACTGGGGCCGTTGGCTGAATTTTTGTCCCTATCACCCCAGTTCTGCCCTTTTGTAGCTGAAGCAGAGGCAACATGGATGGCTTAACAGAGAGAATTGCAAATCCGTTTTGATAGAGGGATTTCAAGAGTCCGAGATGGTGAGAGGTTGATGAAAGCAATTCTTAACTGCAAATGAGATACCTGGAGCTGGTTGATTTTATCTTAGAAAAGTAAAAGGTGTCTTCTGTTCTTTGGTGTGAGTTTTTGACTTTTTTTAATAGCATCCAATTAATCTCTGTTAGGCACTTTTTTAATTTTAGCACAACTCTTTTGCCCCTGGTCTTGTGAGAATTTCAGCATTTATTTGACTACAAAGCATGTTTTTTAGCCTCCATGGTGACAGCCTAGATCCTGAAGGCTTTAAGAATAGGTCTAAGATAAAGAACTGAAACTGTAACAAGCAGGAGGATTATTTTTGCAGCTGGTGTAGTGATTTTTCTTTCCTTTTATTGTAAGATAATAACGCTGTAGACTAAAAATCATAAATAAAAGATAGCAAAAAGTGTCTGCTGGATTCAGACGAAGTCCTGCTCTGGGAAGCTGGGATGGTTCATGGAGCAAGCCAGATGTGAGGAGCTGTGGGTCAATTTGGCCAAGGCACAAAGCGAGTTAGCAGTGAAGTTTCCCAATTTCATGTGAATCCCAGCAGTGCCCAGTGAGGAGCCTGGTGGAGAGCTGCATGTTGGGATGCAGCTGAGCAGTTCTGGAAATGGAGCAGCAACTCCACGTCATACCTGTGAGAGCTCCTGCAGGTCTTTGGAGCTACACAGGGGATGATGGGAGAGATATTGTTTTCCTTGCTGCCACGTGCTTACATAAGGGACCAGAGTAAAGTAAGAGGCTCTTGTTTGAGCCTTCAGGCAGCATGGGAGGTGAAATGCTACCCACTTGGGTGTAAACAGTGGGATGGGGCCAGTCCTTCACCCAGCTGTGGGAACCTGCCTTTCATTTTGATGCACAGGTCTTGACTTTTCTTTTGGTAGGTGAAATTGCTGACTGAGATTGTTGATATAATTGAGAGCCTATTAAAAAAAAAAAAAGGCAAGCAAGCAAAACAAAACAACAAATGCATTTCCTCCTGCACTTGAAGAGTCACAATTTATCTCTACAAGCTTAGCCTCAGAACCAGCATTTGTATATAACAGCTTTGAAACCAGAATCCACAGTCCTGAGAGAGCAGGAGTCATGAAGTGCTGTCCCTTGCATTACTGCATCCACTTCACTGGATCTGTAAGTCTTATTTTTCCTCTCATACTTTTCCCATGCCAGCAATGTTTTGTGAACTGAGATCTGGTCTTCTTTGAATGAGTCATTTATTGAGTGTCCCACACTCTTGGACCATCACTGTGTGGTCAGGTGGATGTTCCTCCTGCCCAAGGAGCCTGTTTGCTTCTCTGAAGGAGCGTAGCCATTGTCTGAGCTGAATGTGGTTCAGGGCTGAAATGTTCTAGTGTGACCCTTCAATTTTTCCAGGTGAGGCAATTTGGTATCTCTTGACAATGACACTTTTGAATTCATTGTAAAGCATCTTTTGCAAAAAGGAGGATGTATAGAATGCTCTCTTCCACTTCAGAGGTGATTTTGGTAGCATGATATAGAATAATTTTTCTTGGTACTTTCACCTACCAAGTTGGGAAACATTCCTGTCTTGAATACTATAAAAAGGCTATTTAATATTTGACTTTCAGTTTGTTCCTTTCGTCTTTTTGATATAACGGTTTGCCATTTATCAGGAGAGTGTCTCTCCCCACTCCTCCTTAGGGTACGTTTTCAAGTTTTTTTCTCTTAGTATATCTGTGCCAGCTGGTGCAGATGCAGAACAAGGTTATTAAATTTTACTTTGAAAACGGTCCAAGGTGACATTAGCTGCTTAAAATATTGAATTCACTTAAAATATTGCTTTTTGGATTCACTTAAAATTTTGCTTTTTGTCTTCAAGAATGGTTAAAAAAATGGGCTCAATTATAAGACATCTGAGTGTCCTTCAAATTGAAGCATCCCAACTTGTGATCCTCATTTGCAGCCATTCTGTGAAGTCAAAATAGCCTGGTCATGACCTGCTTTTTGTGTGAGAGCTTGAGCTGTAAATATACAGCCCCTTAGTCACTTAGATGTTGGTTCACATTGATTGGCAGACCCTTACTGAGTGTAAGTGAAGAGTCCTGGATGGATGCAGTGGGAGGGATGAATTTGTATGATAATACCTTCAATGGAATAGCTAGACTTACATTTTAAAATGTACATTTTATTGGGAAACTATTACAAGAGTTCTTGGGTGCATTTTTGTGTGACACTTCGTGTATTACCAAACCATGTGTCTTTGTGGACAGTGTACTTCGGAGCTTCCAATCTACTAGGCAATCCCCTTCTGTGCTTGCCTTTTTTCAATCTTCTTTTGATTTGAGTTCCCAAGAGGAATTGATTTTTAGGATGAAAAATGGTAGGGTGAGGCAGGATAAACGGTTCTTGCCTTCATCTTGTTTTCCTAAAATCTTTGGGCATTGAGTGTGCACTTCTTCAGCTGGTCACAGTAGTAGCTGAGATGCTTACTGTAGCAAACTTCCTTTCAACAAATATACTTGCAGCATTCACTTAAAACAAGCTGGAGGGTTTATAAATATTCAGAAAAGTTGAATAACTTTTTTCCCCCCTTTTTTCTTCTTCTGGATAGTATTGACTTTGATAAGCAGTCTCTGTACCTGGGGAGGTTCTTCTGCATGGGGATGTAACAGGGCCATTTTAGGATGTTGACCTTGGATTTAGGAGGGGATTTGGGTGTTGGCAAACTACGTACACACTGCCCACAGTGCCTGCAGGAGCAGCAGATGTGAATGCCCCCAATTGCACTCTTGCCATAATAAGATCCCTCTGGAGCTGACTACAGCAATCATAAGGTTTAACAGACCCCTTACTGCACTTAATTCATTCACATGGCTAGATTGTAATAAACATGCTGAAATGAAAAACCAGCCCTTTCCTTAAAACAAGAAAACAAAGGCACAGAAATCATCCTTTGTTTTTTAAAATGAGCCATTGCACTTGGGACTCTATAAAACAGCTAAAATTTAACAGGTGGAACTCTGTAGCATATTAATTAGCATATTTAATATGCTACAGAACTCCTTATTCTTCTCTTTTTCTCCCATATTTTTTAACTAATCAGGAAAAAGTCTTTTTAGTCTTTTCATATGTCTATTAATTATTTGGGGTCTGTCTATCTCAGGGCACACTTTGCTAATTGCTATTTTCTGTAGCTCTTGTTGACAGGTTCTTGCTGCCTTGGAGAGGAGCCGTGGGCTCAGGGTGCTGCTCTCCATATTGAGGGTGATGCCTTTTTTGCTCAGAGCTGGACTCATGCTCAGCATATTTTTTTGTGTGAGTGATTCAGTCTTTGTTATGTACAAGTAATGGAGTTATTTCTTGTCAAGAGATGGGGAAGATGAATGTGTTTTCCAAGTTCTAGCCCATGACTTGCAAAACCTGGATGTTCTTCATGGCTTTGCTGCCAACCTGCTGCATGACCTTCAGTAAGTTATTTAGGGCAAGACCTAAACAGTTAGTATTAGGCAATACTCACAGACAGTCTGCAAGGAAGACCCTCCAGTTTGAGAGGGAAGCAGAAGGCTGCTGAGAGCCTGGAGTGGAGTGAGTTGGAGATGGAGTCAGGATCTTCCTAGCCGTCAGTGTGCTTGGTCTTAATGATCTGGCACATTTTAATGGTAGAGTCCAGTGAACTGGAAAGTTGTCTTTTCAGCGTATGATGGGCACAAGAGTTTGAATTTCATCTGCACTTCAAACTGGGAAGAAATAAGACAGTATCTTCTCACATTCAAAGGTGGAAGGTGCTGAGGATCCTCTATACTATGAAGATGCTTAAAATGAACAGTAATCATCTGCTGTTGGTTTATCTGTTACGATCTGACTAGAAAAGCCTATATGCTTATGTAAAAGCCAAACGTGCAAGATGCTGGACACTGAGCTCTTCATAGCCCTTGCCTCCTGCTGCCATCCAGCTGGACTTGAAGGCAGATGATGGGAGTGATGTGAGCGGAGTGGTGTGGTGTATGCAAGGTGGAGAGGAGATATAAAAGAAAGAAAACAAAGAAATTAAGTTTCTGTGTGTTGGATAGTGAGGGCTGTTAGGCTTTTCTCCCAGGAGTAGTGAGCAAAGTACATATTGACACATCCATGGTGGAGCCGGGAGAGAAAGTCCTGCTGCTGCTCTGGCCACAGCCCGATGACGGACCGGGTCAGTGGGGCAAGCCTAATTTCTATGGTGACAGAGATTCATCTCTGTTTGAATGCTCATATTTCACAGGTAATAGGTTTATGGAGAAAACAGCTCACAAATTTCAGGCAGGTATTCTTGCTGTAGAGAAATAGGTTTTACAGGTATTTTGAATGCCATATAGTTATCAGAGTGGCTGAGGTTGGCTGTGTAATTAGTGGGATGGGAGTTATTTTGGGACATTCAAATCCTTTTCTGAAATGTTTTCATCAGCTCAGCAGTTTGAGCCAGACCTTCTTCAGCTTCACTTCATTTACCCAGAGGGAAGTTGGGGAATATTTTGTTTCCTAACTCTACCCATAACTGGAAAAACACTAGAAGTGAGAACAAGACAATTAAGATTTTTTTTTCCCCCATGAATTAGCAGACTTCAACTGCAACTCCATTTGTGGGCCAGTTTAAAGGATTACAGTTGCCTTGTACTGGTTTGGATGCTGGGTTTTCTAACAACAAAAACACGTTGCAAAGACACCAGATTTTCATGAGTTACAGTGTTGTCCTATTGATGGCACCATGAGCTGGGTTGTAATAAGGCTGCAAGTTTTCTGCAGAGAAGGAAATTTTGATTTTTTTTTTTTCCCCTGGGAGGAAGAAGTTTTGATTCAGAGTAGGTTTTGTACTCAAGATGACTTAAGCATGATCAAAGTTAGTGCAATTTTATTTAAAATAAACACGATTCTCCTAATCAACTCTTTCAAGAGAACATCTGGAGAAAAAATGATGGGATTTTGTACATTTAATTATTCACTTGATTTTTTTCCTTTTAAATATCTGATGAAGCTTCCGCTGTTTGAGGACAGATAGGACTTTATTGACACAATTAGCAAAACAAATGATTATCACACCTTTTCCTTAACCCTATGCTATTTGATCTATTTGCTTGCACTTTCATTACTCCTTTGCTTGGTTACATTACACAATGTTATCACCTTCCTGTGCTGCTGCAGCTAAAACAAAGTGAAAAAACCCCTTTTGGCTCTCAGCTGCTCTCTGCTGTTTGGGTATTTTTTGTTTGTTTTGTTTTGTTTTTTACAGATGATCTAGAAAGCAATGTAGAGCAAAGAGCTATTTGAGTTTCCTTTCAGCACTTGCTGGGCACTATTTCCAGGCTTGGCACTTGCCTATGTTCATGTGACAGCTTTTATATTTTAAAATAACAAACAAAAATCCCAGCAACCCTATTCCCATAAAAATTAGTAAGATTAGATTAAAAGAACTGAAAAAACCAGCCAATCATACCCCCCCAGATTATGATGGGTTTATATATGTGAAGTATTAGAATATTTATGATTAATTCCCTAGGTCTTTTGAGCCACTTTGCTGCCATGTGTTTATTTTCTCTGAAGGTAGAGGTGAGAAGTGTGGCTCTGCCTGGTCAGAGGTCATGATGGGTTGTTGTACTCAAGAGCTGAGTGTTTCTTCTATGTCAAGGATAGGATCTTACTGACTGATTGGGCCAGACCTTGATGTGGTTTCTCCTGATGGTGGATAGACATTTACCTTGGAAGTTAGGAGGGCAGGTTGTCCTGCTGACCTGCTGCCTTACAATCCTCTCCATCCTTCTCTTTTGTGGCAAATACCTTATTATGTTTAGAAGGGGTGGAAATGAAGGAGAGGGGAAGAAAACTGTGTCATCTGAAGAATTTTGGAAGGATATGTTAGTTAGGTGAGAACTTTTTTCAGTTCCTGGCTTCCTGTTCTCCTGCTCTTACATCACCTGGAACCCATGAGGCAACTGAAGGTGGTGGCCTCATGTTGTGCCTATATTCACTGTGACATTCATTTAAATAAATCAAGCAAATTAAAAAAAAAAAAAAAGAAAAAACCAACAACTTCCTTCTGTGCAAAAGTAAATCAAAAGATACGAATTTGCATGGGAATAAACCTTGTTCAATGTGTAAGAGCTGTCACGTAATGGCCTGTCCCTTTCTTCCCTCTGAAGGTCCCAACCCCATGTGTCCCACTGGTCTGGAGTAACATTTGGAGGAGCCTAGCAGTGCAGTCCTTTTGATAGCTCTTAAGGATTTTTTGGATCGTGGAATGCTTGGACATATGGACCTACAAAATCCTCTGGAGAATGCTGGCTGTGGATAAAAGCTTCTGGAACTTCCTACCATATTTTTGGCCTGTTTTTTCCTGGGTCACCTTGTGTCATTTGGGAAGGAAGCCTCGCTGTCCTGAGGATTATAGCACACCGGTCACTTACTGGAATATCTCCCCACGCATCTTCTCAAGATGGAGCCGTTGCTTTATCCAGCTGGAAGATACTTTTTCTTCTCCCAGAGCTTTTCCAGTGCAGCAGCTCTCCTATCCACATGGTATGTAGATGGTTTTCTTGTTGACTAGACAGTTTATTATCTGGATCTACAGGAGTTCAGTCATTTTTTTCCTTACTAGGTTCTGCTAAAGGTAAGACCTTCTGAAGTCCTTGGTGCCGTGCTCAGAAGATGGCTTTTCCTTGTTGGGCAGACCCAATTTGAGATGTAGGTTCTTGTGGAGCAGTGGTGTCAGCTTCTTCTGATGGTTTTGATACCAAACCTTAACCCTGCCTATGAGAAGAATAGATCTGCTGCTCCTTATCCCTCCTCCTGGACTCTTGGGCAGCTGTGTTTGTAACCCACAGCTGGCACCAGCAGTGTGTGGATCACCTTATAAGGCTTCATTATCTCATTCCAAAGAGGATGACACAAAAGTTTAATCCATTTTTCATTTTCTTAATTTAACAGTATTTCTGCTGAAGAACATAATTTTGAGGATGATTTATCCTGGAAAAAAGAGATGCCTTTAGTTCTCACAATAAAACTATTCCTATTCAATATAGATGTGGATAACCCAATAGCAGTAGTGAAAAGTGCCAAATTTGCATTTTTATAGTCATTTACAACGAGTTAGATGTTTTTATGAAGGTGAGAAGCTTTTCCCCCATTTTCTTTATTAGCAGAACTCGATCATTGTTTTGGTCTCTGGGTATCAATTTTCTGTCATCCATTTTGGCACTGGTGCTGGTTTGGTAGGATATGCTTATGTGTGTTGGTAAACAGATTGCTCCTTCTACAGGCAAAACACTTTGAATCTAACTTATTCTTACTATACAAAGAGGGAGTGCTGAAGGAAAAGGACTGAAAATATTTTGCAGTACATTTATTCTGCATTCCCCTCAGCATTCATGAGGCATCAGAAGTTTAGTCTTCTTGCTTAAGTGCGATTTTGCATCAAAGGAAGGAAATGTGGGGAGCCAGGTGAGTAGAGCATGTTCTGGGAGAAACAAAATCCATTGCCTTGCTCTTGAATTTGATTGTGACTTGTAGGCCAAATGGAGATGGTAGACAAAGACTGAGAATAAAGTTGTTCTTTGCTTTATCTAGCAGCAAAGTCAAGAGCTTGCTGTGCCTGTAAGAGAGGCTGGAAATAGACCCCAGGATTTGGACTTACAGGTGAACAGCAGCACCATGCTAGGTTGGTGGGAATGGTCCATGGTAAGCCCTGAGCAGCGTGGTCATGTGCCAAGGCAGAGCTTTCTGCAGTGTAACTGCCTGAAGGCTCAGCCCAGCAGTGTCAGACCGCTGTGCTTGCTCACATGGACTTTGTGCTCTGCTGCAGTCGTCCCCTGGAAACAGCTCTTCATTCCAAGTTAAGAGCTTTCCTTTCTTAACCTGACTTAACTTCACAGGTGGGCAAGCTCCACTGTATGGGTTGAGCAGGAAAGATGTCCATTCCATTTTTCTCTCATGAATACAGAACAGGGCTTGCCCATCACCAGCATTCCTGGTGTTTTATTAACTAGCTCCTAACAACTTCTAAAGAATCTAAGATAGAAGGATCACTGGCCCTTTGAGCATTTTATCCACAATTAAAGCAAACACTATTGATATTTAAAGTACCCTTTTTTTTTTTCTTGGGTTTTTTTTTTGTGGTCAGCTGTTTGATAAAGGCATTGCAAACCAGTTCGTCACTTGTTCCTGTAAGATGTGAAAAGGTCCTTTGTCAGCAGCACATTGTGATGGAATGAGCTTTATCTTTTGTAAGTAACTAGAAGTGAATGGGGTATCAGTTGCTCTGCTCCAGTGCTGAAATCACTTTGGTGCTTCTGGAGGTGCTTGTTTGAAGATTGAACAAACCCCAGAGCAGCCCCAGGGTGCTTGACCTCTGCATTGTACGGGTCTGTGCTGACACTAAGCAAGGAGAAAAGCAGTGGTAGATATACCCTGAATTGTTCTGCATTCCTCCTTACAGTATGACTCCCTAGTCACACGAAGTCTTGCAAGTACCTGGCTGATTTGGGGTACCTGGGTGTGGTCCAAGGATTAGAGTTTGGCTGAGAACGATGTTTTGGTTGCAAATGTACAGCTATACTTTACGCTGGGAAAAAAATCATCTTAAGTTTTAGTCAGAGGTCATCTCATCCTGCACAGACGTGGGGCAGCTTCAAAGGGTAAATAATTTAAGATCTTTCCCCTCGGTCAGCATAAGCATATGGTCATGGGGTCTGCCAGCTTCTAATTAAAAGATGAACCCCATCAGCATTAAAAATATTTGCTTGTAAAGTAACAAAGGCTTTCTTTCAGTTCAAATGCAGATCCATGGATCAAAATGTTCATTAGGGGGTTGTTCTGTGGACAGATATTTTATATAGATATAAAAAAATATGTATGTATATAAAATATATATATGTGTAAAATAATATATTTTATTAGTAATAAAAAATACAAAATGCTTGAATTTGGCTGTTTGTGAGGGTTATGTATGTGGGTGTGTGTTTCAAAAGCACATAAGTGATTATAAAAATAATTGATGGGCTAAATTGGTATTAAGAATGGTTGGATGACAGTGAAAAGCAGCCCTGGCACATTGCAGGGATGTTCTTGTCATGACTAACCCTTCTCGCTCTCACCCTAGTGGAATTTTTTAGTGCCCAGCACAGACAAGCACTGAAATTACAGGTTTACAGAAGTTTTTAACTCTCTCCCTAGCTGGCAGCAAATAAAGGATTTGAAGTATTTATTGGTTTAAGGATAAAAAAATAACCTCAAAGCTATAAAATAATTTTGACAATGAAGCTTTTTTGAGGGAGTTTTACGTTCTTTGTGGTTTTGTGAGTCAAATGTGTCAAAGCCTGACAAAGGAGGTTTTAATCTACAGGTGGCTATCTCTTGCTTGACGGTTTCTTGCTTCTAAAATTACTTCCAGTTTTTTGGAATTGGGGGTGAAACTAGTTTTAGTTTTCAGTTTGAGGGCAACTTCCCTTACCTCTTCAGCAGGCTGCATTTGCAAGTGTTGGGGGCAGCAAATGCAAATCCTTTTAAAGATTTTTATCTTGGCTACCAAAATTCCATTTGCCACTTTTAAAGTATTTACAGCTGAATCTTTAGAGTCATGCCTTCCTCTGCTTGGGGAAAATGCTGAAGCTGCTGATGCTAAAATTTCTCTTCAACCTTTCTTTCCCTGTCCTACCTGGAAAATTTGGAGAAGAAGGTACCCAGAATGAAGGATACTAATCCATCTGTGCTCGTCCTGCTGCTCACCCCAGAACCCTGATTTGGAGGATATTGGCTTTTGGTCATCATGCAACAGAGAGAACCAGCCCAAGCAAGGCAAATTAATTGGGGATCTCAATCCTTAGGTTATGCTAAATCCTTCAACTCCTTTTGCAGCGTGCATTTTCTTTCCTTGGGGCTGTCCTTGGGGCACTTACTACTGCCATTGGTGCCCAAAATTAGTATATCTTGAAAGATCCTCTATTGAGATGTTGCTCTGAATTTTATATTGACTAAAGCATCATAGTCATTACTTTAAAAAGTAATGACTAAAGATACTTCTTAATGTGTGATCTTCACTTTTCTATGAGTGCCTGCGTCTGTGGGTGCTGACTTATGCACAGCAAATACTGAACTATCTACTGATTTACTAGGCTCTTCAGGTTGCAAAGAAGCAGTGAACTATCACAAGACATCTAGCTGTTAAAGCAAGGAAAGCAAGAGGTATCTGTTTGGCTCCTGAATCCTTTGCAGTGCTTTGAGGAGCTCTGTGCAGAGCCGAAGTGTCGACAAGCTGTTCTCTTGGGCTGCCATATGCTGAGCAGCATTATGAGGATTAATATTGAGGAACGCTTAGTGAAATTTGTCTCATGCCACGAAAATGTAAAGCCTCCAAAGCTGGCTGGCGTCCCAGGGCTGCGAGAGGCCCTTGGAGGGGCTCCTGGTGAAAGTGGCAGGATTTGCACTGTCCCAAAGCTGTGAACAGGACATGATCTGAAGAGTTTCTAATTGAAATTTAATCATCTCCAAGATGGTCTGGTTGCTGACTTTGGGCAGCAGGCAAAAACTGCAGGGCAGGAGCAGCTGCCATGGGGCCAGCCTGCCACCACAGGCAGGCATCTGCTTGGTCTTCTGGTCCTGCAGCATGGAGCCCAGTTCAGAAATAAAAATGCCATTTTGGGTAGTATTTTATTCTGAGGATGTTTCTTGAGCTGGAAGCAAACCTCACACCCAGCTTCCTAGTTTTTCCCTGGCAGCGTTTTGGGGATGCCATGGTTTTGCTGGCTCTACTTTTGCAAAATACCATCATTTTTGCCTCCTTTTTACCATTGCCAGGAGATTGGATTAGAGATCCAAGGTTCCAGCAAATACGTATGTGTTTACAAAGATTGTTGTAGACAAGTTGGAGGATAAGGCACAGCTGCATTTCAGCCCAGGCGCCTCTGGAAGGTGGACCTCTTTTCCCTATCCAGGTTGAAGGTCTAGCTTCAGCCCAGTTTGCCTGGCTTGGGGCATTCACTGGGCTCCTGAGCAATGCTGGAAACCCTGTGGCTCCCTGCAGGCTGTAGGGCCTTTTACTGCCTTTCAGCTTGGCCCACTCCACAGGTGTGGATATGCCCTCCTGCTGGCTGGCAGCGTCCTTGTGGTAAATGGGTGCTGAACTGCCATCATGCTCCCCACTGGCACCATCACGTGTCTTTCATCAAGATATTTGCAAAGAGCAACTCTTCCTGCTGGGGCCCCTGCGCAGTTTTAACCAGGGCTGCATTTGCATCACCATCAGGTGGGTTTCATTTGACCTTTGCCCTGCTTAAAAATTAAATACCAAGGTACTAGGAAGAGAAGCAATTTTCCAGATAAGCACTTTTTCCCTACTTTTCTGTAATTTGTGGGGGAGCTGCCTTACTCTGCCCATGGATGACTAAAGAGGAAATTCTTTTTTGGTTAGGATAATGCTGACAGTTCACTGGAATTTTTTTATCGTGGGTTTATCACTTCCTCCCTTTAAATTCCTAATTCTTATGTGCAGGGCAGGAAAAAAAACCAGTGGTGACCACAAGTTATGGAATTTGACTTTTGTGAAAAAGATGCTGAACAGCTAAATGGTGCTGTCAGGTTTGCCATGGTTTGCATCAGGGGTTTTCTCCATATCCAGTTATATAAACAGGCTGGGTAAGAGTCATGAATATTCTAGCAGCTATCACCTTTCAAATGTGTTTTTTTAATGTTGGAGTTAATTAATGCTCATATCTCTTGAATATAGGTGAATGTAAGCCTGCTCATCTTTCACGTGGGGAGGAGGTTTGGATTTATCACAGGTCACTCAGAGATCACAGGGTCTTAGTCAAGTTTATGTGAAATGAGTTTCTGGGTCATCTTGTTAATCTCCCTACCTCCCCTTTTTATAGAGGGGATCTGGATGTGTGTCTCTAGAGAATTCAGAGGGAGTTTAGCCAGAGAGACTCTGCCTTTCAGCTAAACACGTGTTCTCGCAGTATTTGCTTCCTGATGGTGTTTGGTGATTGTGCTGTTTATCCTTCTGCAAAGGCTTGACACTGCTGCTGAAAGCTTTCACACTGCAAAACATTGTTTACTTATGAAAGTGTTATTATGTTTTGAATATCTATTATTCATCTCTTGTGCTAAAAGTGACATTATATCATAAAATTGCTCTTAGATTTCAGAGCTTTGAGGAAAAGCTGTTTTTTCATCTCAGACTCTCTGTGACAGTACTGGAAAGTGGCTTACCCTTTGTATCTCTGTAGACCCCTTTTATGAATTGTGAGTGACAGCAGGAAAGTATAAAAGAGCACAGAGGAGCTGATTTTGATGTTTATAAAAGGCTTTGATAAAAGATGCAGCACACAGACTTGATAATATTTCCTATTTTTAACTTCTTAAGAGCATAGAGCACTCAGATCCAATATTTATGTAAAAGGGGAAAGAGGGAGGCTGTACTCCTCCCCCCCCCCCCCCCATTCTTTTTCTTTTTTTTAGGACCAGGTAATTTAAAATAGAAGAATATCTCTTCCATGCCCTAGTAAAATTTTCTTCCATGAGGCATTAGAAAAGCCAATCCCATGGCATTAATTGTGTGCATGATGCTGGAGGAGACCAGCTGTGGTTTTGAAGGCTCCTTGGTTGTAGGTTTGTGCCTTCAACCTCCAGTCAGAGCTGGCTCCAGTGGATCCACAAGCCGTGGTGATGAGCATGGTGAGGCCTGTGCTTCCAATAACGAGTCCGTCATCCAAGAGTTGGAAAAACAAAACATGGGAAAGTCAGGGCAGCTCCTCTCCTTACTCTAAAAGTCAAATCACAGTAGAGACATCACTCTAATAAGTAGTTTTGCTTGCTCCACATAGATGCAAGGCTGTTGCTGGCTGGGTAATTGTAGTTTTACTGATGAAAGTGCTTGTCATTATTTCTGGCTTCCATGTTGCAGTCTCCTCTTTAATCTCATCTGCCAGCATGGTTGGCTGGTGGTGGGCCTCAGTACTCCTGCATATTTCCATGCATGTACACATGAGCATGTCCATGAGACTTCATCAGGCACTTTCTCATTTATCTCACCTGGATAGAAAATACGTGTGAGGATGAGTGTGGGCTGCGAGTGCAAACGTGGCACTGGCACAGCCGTTTGCAGAATTGCATCCTTCATCCATGTTAGGGCCTTCATGCTGGACATCAAGACTAATGAATGGCAGCATGCAAACCTGTCCTTGAGATCCACCTGGTGACAAAAGTCATCCCCTTGCTTGAAACCACATCTTCTGTTTTGTTGGGGCTAAATGCCTTGAAACACCCTGCGCAGGGGAAAGGATGAGTCCTGCTATCCCCCAGAGAACCCCAGGGCAGAGCAGTGTTGCTGAGTCCCATCTTACTGTAGTGCTGATAAAGAGTTGATCTTCATTGGATGAGCACAACAGTAGCTGTCAGTGGGGGCTTTGGGTTCTTCAGCAGCATGCAGTCATCCAAGGCACCATTCAAAGCAGGGTTTGAAGTAGCTAGACTTGGTTAGATGTCCCTCTTGCACATCTGAGGTGAGTAAGTGCCTTCTACTCTGATTTTCATGCAGAAACTTATATGTGAAACTATAGAATCAAAGGGAATTACCAGCCTTGTGTGGTCGTTGGAAGATGCTGAGTTTTTTTGCTTGGGTGTTGTTTCCCTGCCTGTGCTATTCCTCTAGGAGCCTGTAAAGCTTGGGATGTATTGGCGTAGCACTGTGACTGCAGCAATCAAACTGCCTTTCTGCAAGTTGGGGAGCAACGGGGGGGTACAGTGGGGGCTTCCCAAAACCTGAGGCTCTGTGTCACTGAGCAGAGCTATGCCAAAGCATCTGATGAAATGAGCTGTGGCTCCTCATCTTTTGAAAGAAGCTGGAAAAGGCTCCCCAAAACAACCGCTGGAGAAAGTGTCCAGATGAAAGGTCTGGTAAGCATCAGGGTCCCTTCTGCCATGTTTTCAGGCTCTTCTGTAATCATCTGTCATTTCAGGATCTGGTCATATTGGACCTCAGTGAATATGGATTGAAACTTAAACAAACAGTGACTCTTCTATAAATATTTAGGTGACACTGTTTAGGAGCTGCCGGGAGCAGGAGACAAAAAAGAGTTTAAAGCTCAGGACTATCTAGAAAAACTGTCGGAGGATGGCACTCGATCGCCAGATCAGCTGGCATGCAGGTTTAGAATAGCTAATCCTTTTTTTTTTCCTTCCCTTTAAGAACAGGATGTGTTTAAGCATCCTTTGGAGAGAAATAAAAGTTACGTTTTTCTAGTGCTTGTACAGCGGCACTGCGGACTCGGATCAATGCAGAGGTCTTTTTCAGCTTAGCTGTTTGAGGTGCAGGCCCAAGAGGAGCTGTGGTGTGGAGTAAATGGCTGATGTTCCCTGGCCCTACACATTTTTGCAAATGTGAACTGGTCATCTGAAGTTCGTACCTCTGCGTGGAAGAGAGAGATGTGTCTCCAAGTGTGTGCTTTTATCCGGCCATCTTGATACCAGGACAGAGGCTTGTGCCTGGGCTGATTGCTGCTGAAGGAGCTGGGGTCCCTGGTGGAGCTTGTTTTAACAGCACTAGATCTTGGGCTGCCACATTTTTCCTACTCCTGCAAAAGCCTCATTAGTGAGGTAGACCTATCTCTGTCAGCTTTTTTTGCCTCGTAAATAATATCCTTTTTTTCACTTTGCAGAGCTCTTGAAAGAATGGGAAAGAGTGAAACATGCTGATAAGAAGTGGTAACAGCAGCTGAGACAGGCAGAGGCACACTTGCTTTGAATAAGCAGGGAACTTCACCGCGCACAAGAGTCTGAGATTATAGATTTTTTTAAAAAAATCAATCATATATTATTTTCTTTCTCCTTGCTCTTCTACCACAAAGTACTTGCAATTGGAGTAGGTGATGGTTGTAGGTCCCTTCTGACTATCCTATCCCCATCCCATCCTATCCCACTATTATAACAGTCAGCACAAAATGTTTGGCATGCCATGTGAAATGCTTTGCAACTACTTGCACCCCTGCTCCTGACTGAAGTATCCTGGGGCTTTCTGTACCAGGATGATCAGTGTGCAATGTCCTTGTAGTCAACTGCTTTGCCTGGAAGATTAATGGCAGAGGAGAAAATGTGAGGAAAGGACAGGTAAGAAAAAGGTAAATTTCTCATGTGCTCGGTTGCTGAAACCCCTTTTGAGGTTTGAGAGAAAATGTTAGTATTTGAGTTGGAGGTGGTGGCAAACTTTATGGTTTTTCTCTTTCAATAGTTTCTTTTAGTGCCTTCCTAATTTAAAAGGAGGTGTTAAAATTATTGATGTTTTACCACTAAAGCAGAAGGATTCCAAAGACTTTGGCAAATCTCTAATGAAGCATTTATCTTAAAAAACAGCCTCATGTTTTTGCCCAACTCTGTCTTTAGCAGAAGCTTCCCTTCCATGAAAAGCACTGAATCTACAGAGGTGGACAAAGAACTTGATTTATGTAGAAGGTAATTTTCTCCTATGGTGTTTGGCCAGAAAATATAAAGATGATAATCATTTTTATTTTTCGACATAGCCTTTGCAGATTTGTTTTTCTGCCTGTTGCTGAAGCAACACTTTGCCACAGCTGAGTGCAGGCGCATGGTCTGGGATGCTCAGGTGCTGCCTGTGAGGAGTCAGTGTCCTTAGGTGGTCCTTCTGTTTCCAATCCATGGAGCATCCTGGAGTTGAGGCTTCAGACAAAGCTCAGTTCAGGCTCATCAAAGCTGTAGTTAGAGCTCAGGCCTATCATTAGATTTATAACATATTTGCCTGCTAAATCTCTCCATTCTCTTTAGGAGTTTGTCCTGAATTTGTACCAGATCTCCTTGCTACTTGAACTGAAGAATAAAGTATTATAACTTTGGCTTGGGGCAGCTGTCCAAGGGATATATTGGGATACACTTGGCCTTTGAAAACAAGGACTTCAGTCTCCAGCCCTGTCAGTCCCTCTGGCTCCTGGAAGTTTTCCTTCCAAATGGTTATTTCAAACCTCAGAGAAGTTTGTGTTTTTTCAGAGCTATGATTAATACAATTTTTACGCTTCATTGCAAAATGCCACACAGTGAATGAGACCAGCAGGGAGGTGGTTTATGGGTGGGAGGGAAAAAAAATCAAACAAACACTTTCAGACGATGTTTTGGAAGAGTGATGTGTGTGTACACATTTTGTAATGTGGTGCAAACTGTGGGGTTGCATTCCTATTAAAAGGAAGAGGAAAAAAAGGCTTCAACCTCATCTATGGAAAGAATGTCAGAAATAGTTGAGTATTTTATTACAGTCTTTTTTTACCAGGTCAATGAAACCTAATTGAACATGCAGGGTTGTGATGCAGTACAGCTTTGTAATTACGAAGTCACAGGATAGTTGAAGCTGGAAGGGACCTATAGAGGTTGTCTGGTAGGGAGCTACAGCCAGTTGTCCAGGGCCACATCCAGATGGTTCTTGCATATCTCCACGAATGGAAACGCCACAATCTTCCTGAGCAAGCTTAGTCACCCTCACAGTAAAATTAGGCATAGTGCATTTGATTTCAGCATCTCAGCCACAGGTTCCTCTTGTTACTGGTGCAGTTCGGAAAGTTTGCGGGAGTATGTGGTTTTGGGCCAGAGTTGGTTTGAGAGCATGGTAAACATGGGTCTGCAGCTGAACCCTGTGGCTCGGGTTCTGCAATGCTTGTCTGCATCTTGGAAGCTGGTTGGACTTGGCACAAGATGCCAGAAACGGTGCGCAGAGAGGCTTGCTGCCTGGTGGCTGGGTGTCTGGGAGCTTGCGGTCCCTCTGATTTGGTTTTGAGGCTGTGCCTGCAGCTGAGCCTCCAGCCAGCTCTGCTATCTTTTGCTTCCCTTTTTTGCCTGACATTGTGTTCCCATTCCCAGTTGGCGAGTCACTTTGCCACAGGAATCTGGGACTCATTTATCAGCGTAAAGTGAGGCTAATTACTGTCTTGTCTTGGTGGCAGACCCCAGGGAAAAGAGTCTGAGAGGTTTCTTGTGGCTGTGTACCCAATGTGTCCCTGTCTTGGGGACAGCGAGGATACTACAGCATGTGGGAGGTCACCTAAACCTGTATAAGGACATTGGGGTCAGCACAGATTTGCTTCCTGGTGGCTCTGTGTGCATCCCTCACAAATGGAACACAAGCAAAGCCAAAAACTACTCTTAGAATCTGTTTCCTCCACTTGATCTCTAATGTTTCCTTCTGTCTTCCATCCGGGGACAACAGTAGCCCTTGTTTGTTGGCCTGGGTGCATTTTTTTTTACCCCTCTAAGCCATGTTCTTTTCATCGTGTTTTGGTTGCTGATAAGTGATAGGAATAGCAGGAATAAGATGATGGCTCCCAGTAAACACTCCCACTGTCCACAGGCTTATCCCATTCAGCCCTTGTGCCACTGATGGGTGTTTTCTCATTAAAAATAGACCACAGACAATGCCACTTCCTGAGGACTGTGATTTATCATTTAATAACAAGTGGTTACTCATTTCCTTCAGAAAACTTTCTGGAAGTGTTATTTTTCTTTCTCCCCTTGCTTCCTTTTTTTTTTTTAATTTCCTTCAAAACCCTGCATTGCCCATTAGAGCTACTGTGTCTGTTAAATGAAATGTCTCCTTTTCAAGTGTGTCATGGTTTAACCCCAATCAACAACTAAGCCCCACACAGCCACTCACTCTCTCACTCCCCCGCTGGCAGGACCAGGGAGAGAATTGGAAGGGTAAAAGCCAGAAGACTCACAGGTTGAGATGAAAATGGTATAATAAGGAAAACAAAAGCCATGCACACAAGCAAGGAAAAACAAAGAATTAATTCACTGCTTCCCATGGGCAGGCAGGTGTTCAGCCATCTACAGGAGAGCAGGGCCCCATCACATATAATGGTTACTTGAGAAAACAAATACCATCACTCCAAATCTCTCTTCCTCCTTCTTCTTCCCCCCATTTTATATACAGAGTGTGATGTCATATAGTACAGACTATCCCTTTGGTCAGTTTGGATCACCTGTCTTGGCTATGTCTCCTTCTAATCTTCCATGACTCCCATCTTCTTTCTCAGCATGGCAGCACAGAAAGCAGAAAAGGCCTTGGATCCATGTAAGCACTGCTCAGCAATAACAAAAACATCTCTACATTATCAGCCCTGTGCTCAGCACAAATCCAAAACATAGCCCCATACTAGCCACTGTGAAGAAAATTAACTCTATCCCAGCTGAAACCAGCACAAGTGAAAATCATGTTTTAGTATTTAAAGATCATGAAAATAACACGTCTTAATCCTTTGGGCACGGCTTTTCTTTGTAAGTGCCTGCAGCCCCAAAGTTCAGCCAAGAGAAATAGCAACAGAGAAACAGCTGCATAGATGAAACTTAAAAAATGGTGATGCTGACCCTGAACGTACAAAGGATGATCTGCTTGATCTTACTTTAAAGAAAATTTCAAGTAACTTTAGGTATTGTCTTGAGTTGCCAGCTCTTAGCTATGATACCTCTTGGTGTGGCAGGTTTTCCTGGAGGATGGAGAGCTTGCAGAACTACTAGGCAATCTCATACCAAGTCTGGTATTTTAGTGACTTTACCAAAAAAAGTGCTGAAAGCTGCTGAGTAGTTCTCGAGGAAATCCCAACAGCTCAGTAAACAAACTCGGGAAATGTGCTGAAGATGAAATCATCATAAGTGGGTACTTAAGAAGCTAAAAGAAATAGTTTTCTGTTGGATCAGGAAGGCATTTTCAGGGTCAATAGCAGATTAGATCGTAGACTGCAGAAGATGCAGAAGATGAAATACATCCAGGGACATTGCAGGTACTTTACGTGATAACATCTTCTCTTACAACTGCCTTAATGGTCTGCAGAGTAGTCTAAAGACAAGAAAAATAAATTCAATAAAAACAAGTGCAAAGCAGCACTCTTGGAAAACAGATGCATATACCCAAAATAAGCTGTAAATCTTCAGATCAGCAGGTTAACTACTTAAAGAGTTCCATCTGTGAGCTTCAGTGAATCACAAGCTGGTTGTGAATTGCAAGTCAGATGCAAGACAGGCAGATCTTGAACAGCCCAGAGAAAAATGGCAAAGATAATAATTCCATCTCTTCAATCTTTATTGTCCTACAAAACTTCATTTGGAAGACAACATCCAGTCTCAGCCCCTCTCTTTTATGAAAGCAGGTGGCTTTGGAAGCTGAAGCTTCTGTTTGGGAAAAATTACTTGTGAGGAGTAGCTGGAAGATTTACATATATTAAACCTAGGGAGAAAACAACAGCCCACAGATGTCAGGCCATGGTTTGATGGGATGCTGTCTTCAGCAGTAGTTTTGAGGACAGGTATTTGTGCTCCCCTGGTGTTGTCTGTGGTGCAGCTCATTGGATAGTCATTTGTGTCACTTGTGTGTCCACACTGTGAGATGGGACAAGGAACTTCTCTTTGTATAGAAAAAACTGAAGAGCATCTCCAAATTTATTTCGGAGTATGGCTACGCAAGTTTGCTTTCATAACAGATGGCATGCAGGAGGAAAGAGGGCAAGGAGAGGAGCCAGAGGTTGAGTACGTGGTAGAGTTGAGACTTGAAAGGAACACAGCAGATTTGAGACATTCAGGAAGTTTGTATGAAGAGTACAGCACATGACATCTTTCCATGTCTGGTGATAGGACTAAAGTTACATACAGGAAAGTGCTTCTCTGGACACTGTCTTCCAGTACATCATCTGCCGTGCCTGGTAGCAGCAGGGTAGGCTGGCATTTGTCAAAATGTAGGTTCCAGCTCCTGGTATTGGTGGTGAAGGAGAATAAGTGATGCTGGAGTTGGACCAAAAACCATTAGAAACCTCTTTGTTAGAAGCACAGCAGCCCTTCCTGCATGGTGGGGCAAGTGGTGCTCATCGCTGGGAACTGTGGCCGAGTCCTGCCTGCTCTTGGCAGGGCTCTACCAATGTTGCCTTGGAGAGCAGTGCAAAGACAAACATGCCAAGAGAGGGTTCAGGGCTGGGTGGCTGTTTGACAACCTTCCTGGCTTGGCATTTCTGCAGTCTTTGCATCCAGATTTTGGCATGGTTTCCACCCGTTGGTCCCGCTGAGGCTGAGCGTCTCAACATGTCTTGATGTTCTGAATCTAAATTTCCAACATTACTGCACTACACTTGGTTTTTTGGCACTTGGGAGTAGTTTGGTTGACCACAAATTGGTCACTCTGTGCTGTGATGTAAGTTGATGATTTCCTCCCCTGCAGACGCTAAACCAAATACCCCTACAACTGCTGCCTGACAGGAATGGTGTTTGCAGCTGATGGGAATGTGCTGAAGCTGTGCAAGCCTCAGTGATTCAAGCTAATACTTACATTTATCATGAAATGCTAAATGCCTTGTCTGTTCTGTCCTACCAACTTTACGCCGTGGGGAAAAGGGGATTTACTGCAAGAAGAAAGGATATTCTAGTATTGTTTGATTGATAATGAGAATCCAGAGCATCAAAGCTAAAGCATTGTGTGGTGGGTTTTAAAATCACTGAAGGATATAGAAGTGCCTTGAAGAGGAAGATCATAGGTATGTAGACCTACTAGATATGCCTGGTCAATTTTTTGTGTAGGCTGCAGAGCTTTCCCCTGTGTTTTGCAGAGTTCCCTTGCCTTGCTGCATTCCTGCGCAGCACAGAGCACAATGTCTCTGTCTGCAGTATTGGAGGATGTAGATATGAGTCTTGCTAGGAAGATCCAGGCTTCAGTTCTAGACTTGATACTAAAATCCTCTGTGGGAAAAAAAAAAGCTTTTGATCTGTAACATGCTGATGCTGAATCTGACTTGTGTTGAACTACGTTGCTTAAGAAATAAATGAAGCATGGTAATTGTTCTTAAAAAAGGTACAGAGAAAGTGAAGAAAACAAGCAGTTTGCTATTCATTGCCTTACCAAGGTTAACAGTCTGGGGCTTACAGTGAAAAAAAGTCAAATCCCCAGACAATTCTATGCACCAAATAAAGGAGTGACCACAAAAGGAAACTTGCTGGATGGCAATCTGGTGGCAGGGTTGGTGTGGCAGTATTGTACAGGTGACTCAAAAGTATCAGCTCCAGATGGGGAAATGCAGAGCCCAGCAACTGCTGGACTGAAGGGGACAGTTTGATAAAAGGGAATACTACAAAGACAGTGGCAAAAAGGATTTTTGAAGTATTTTTAAGGAACACAAACTAATAACTAATTCCTATAATGAATTACCTTTTCAAGGAATTGTTCTGCTATTTTAGTAAGAGCACTGAATGTAATTACATGTAAGGATGAACTCTTGGCTTGGTGACTTTACAAGACTGGTGCTTCTTGCAAAGGTATCACTTCAGATCTTCCTGTATACCTTTGCTTTTTAAGATGTCAGCATTTTCAGAAACATTCAATGCTCTTATGTGACAGGATGAGAAACCAGTTAATTGAACCATGGGGAAGTTAGAAGCCAGACCATAACACGTTTTGCTTGCAGGACTTGTGACCTTGTGGAGGACCCGTGCTGGAACAGTCTATTCCTAAAGGACTGCACCTTGTGGAACAGACCCACTCTGGAAGAAGTGAAGAACTGTAGTCTGTGGGGAAGGACTCATGCTGGAGAAGTTTCTGGAGAACTGTGTCCTGTGGAAGGGATCCCGTGCTGGAGCAGGGGAGGAGTGTGAGGAGTTCTTCCTGTGGGGAGGAAGGGGTGTCAGGGACAACGTGTGGTGAACTGACCATAGGCCTCATTCCTTGTCCCCTGTGCTGCTCGTGGGGAGGAGGGAGTGAAGTTGATCTTATGAAGAAGGGAGGGGTGGGGAGAAGGTGTTTTAAGATTTGGAATTAATTTCTCATTATCCTGCTCTGATTTTATTGGTAAATAAATTAAACTATTTTCCCCAAGTCGAGTATGTTTTGCCCATGACAGTAACCGGTGAGTGATCTCCCTCTGTCCTTATCTGCACCCATAAGTCTTTTGTTCTATTCTCTACAGTGTCCATGTGAGGAGGTGACTGACAGAGTGGCTTTGGGGGGCACCTGGCATTTAGCTGGGGTCAACACTCCACAGTGTTTTATCAGGGCTCCTGCTGTCATGTGTGCTCTTCCTCTCTCTGCCTGTATTTGAAAAGACATGTGAAAGAGTCTGCTCATGCTTGTTCCAGGGGGACTCCATCTGCATCTGTCCTTCTACCCGCCCATGTCTAATGGGCAGAGGGCCGTGGTGGAAGAGGAACTGAGTATGAATGGGTCCATGGGTTTCCCTCTTACTTTGCCCTCTGCCTACACTGCAGATGGAGAAAAGCCATTATGCTTTCACTGCTGACCATTCCTAGGCCAACGGCAGCAGAAGTGATGGGGTACGTGAGCCTGAGGAGGCACCTGTGCTTTGAACCACCACGACTGAGGAGCCCTCAAGCTCTTTGAGGGAGTCTGGTGGTTAAAGAAAGGTGCTTCGATAGAGGTGAAAGAGGGTGTCTTGTGTTAATGTATAGAGGGTTCACACTGGGACTGTGGAGGTGGAAAGGGATGATGGTTGTCCAAGATATTTTACAGCTCCCATCAGTGGGTGCTAGGTGGTTTTCCCCTGATTCAGACAGGAAAGTTGCTTGTCTAGGGGCAGAATCCATCCTGTTTCATCACCTGCTCCAAAAATTTTTCTTGGAGGCTGACCTGGATGTATAGTTATAGCAGGAGGAGTAGTATGCAGGACCCCAGAGTAGAACATGTATGAAACCTGCAGGAAGATGTTTAATGTTATGGTTCTTCCCTTGATGCATTTATTCTAGGGCTGTTAGTACTGTAGGACATTCTGAGCAGGGGTTTAGCAAATAGCATTTCTGCCCAAGTGGCATCCTCTGGTTTGTTCTCCTGTGAGAGCACCTCTCATTCAGGATCAGCACCGCGTCTGGGTGGTACCCGAAGAGAGCTCTGTGGCTTCCTCCTGGGGTGGAGGCTGCTATGTGCAGGGCTGCCATAGCTTTGCTTTCAGCTGCTCATCTCCCAGTGTGCTTGCTCAGGGCAATGCATCCGTGTGCAGAAAGCAGGGAACCTCAACAACTGCTGAATGATGATGGAGCACACACAACTCTCCACCCCAGCTCTCTTTCTCTGTCACTGTCCCCAGTTTTCCATTCGTCTCCTTCCAGCTCTGTGTCTGGGGGCTACCGATGACCATCCCCACAGTGAAGCCTTGCCTTGGCATCTTCCTCCTTCTCTCTTCCATGCTGCTTTTCCCTCCCTCTCCAGCTGCCAGGTTGCTCTAAGCAACTTTGGCTGCTGTCCCGGGAATAGTCTCTCAACACACAAAAGTAGGAAGACTAAAATAACACTTTAAAATTGTTAAATAAATAGTGATCAGGCTCTTCTTAAATGGGAAATGCAGTTTAATTTGTTAAAAGGTATTTTGTCCTCCCTCGGACAGGGATTCAGCCAGGGGTGTGTGTGTGTGTGTGTGTGTGTGTGTGTGTGTGTGTAGCTTTTCTTGGAGCTTGTAATCTGTATCTTTTGGCCTCAAGTGAACAGAGAGGGTTATGTGACTCTGAGTTACCAAACATTCTTACAGTAAAAGTGTAGTCATCCTGAACCTCAGCCAAAGAGNTTTTTTTTTTTTTTACGTTTCCCCCTCTCTCCCTGCAGGATGCTGCTGCGTCACTTGCATTCTTCACGCCGGCTGGCTTGTTGGAAAGGCAGAAATGCTCTGAACCCAGTAGTAACTCTTTCTAGACTAACAGCAGCAGTCTAGGCACTTGCATCCTGCCTTATTCCCTCTCCCAGAGCTTTGTGCACAGGTCAAGTGCATCCTCTCCCCCACAGCAAAGGAGCGGCTGCCAGCACAGGCAGAGGTGCCCATCTTCCTGAAACCTGAATAACACTCAGAATAACAATTTTTGCCGTGTGAAAGAGTGAGAATGGGAGGTTCTGGATACGAGTTCATGAAATATCCAGGGAAAATGGATGCTGGCAAAGGCTCTGCTGAGTGGGTGGATGTACCAAAATGCATGTGTCAGGATGAGAAATGCATTGCTTGGGAAGGACATAAGGAAATGGCCTCTTCCCAGCATACACCTCCCTCCTGGGGCTCATCCTCTGGGAGCTTTCTCCATTTTTTTTTTATTACACATATATTAGCCCAACCCATTGTTCTGAGCAGCCAAAACTACTCTGTGTTTTGGGAGAGAGTTGTTTCTTATCAGCTATCTGAATGAGGAAAAAATAACATTTGCTCCTTGTAATGGGAATTGCATGGGTGAAAATTTTACATTTCCTTCTTCAGATCCCCAAAGTTGTTCCTGGAAGAATAAGCTGTGAGTCAGAGAGGGGCTGTGCCCTCCCGCCACAATAGCTGTGAGGGCTGCCAGGTCTGGCTGTCGGTCTGAATGGCTTAGGAAAGCAGAGTAAAACTGCATTCATGGCCTGAGCAGGGATACCAAAAATTAACTTTAAAAGGAAAGGAGGGAATTGTCCAAATACAACCTGAAAACCTTTTATTCTTTGCAACAGTGATACCCTGAGCCAGGTAATCTCTAGCACCAGTGTTGCTGAAGTGATGGAAGCAACTGATTCTGTAGGAAGAGAAAAGTTTGATAAAAGATACATTAATCCATCTTAGATGCTTTAATTTTCCTTTTTCATCCCAAACTGTAAGAACATAGTTTCCTCCACTTTGAATGGGTCTTTTTATGTTGTCTTTTTATAATTGGGTAGAAGAGAATCATGTTTCTTCTATATATAAAATGAATCTGGCAGCCTGGTTTTGTACTTCAACCTCCCAAAGAGACAAGCAAGCATAAAGCAAGAAGATTCACTGCCTACTAAAATGCTCCACTTATTAAAAAAAAAATACAATAAAATCCTCTGTGAACATCATGTTTCAATTCTGCCATAAAACTCACCAGTCAGTTAACGGTGGATCTCCTGTTCCCAGGGATAAAGGCACTTGCAGACTGAAGAGGTTGCTGTGGGAAAGGGGAAAAATAAAATTAAAAAGATCCACTCTTGGTCTTGCAAACAAAGGTTGCCTTGGATTGCAGTCACATGCTGGAGTTCAGCTGACCTTGTTCATGCCAGCAGGGAAAAGACTTCTAGTACTTGCCTGAGCACCATTGAACTGGTTTAAGGAATTAATTAGAAGAAAATTACTCAACCTTTTGTGTTTTTTTTCCTAGCTAGTTTCCTCTTACATTCAACTGGCCTATGTTGGCTCACCAGGTCAGGAGGGCCAGGGGCAACTGGGACACAATACATGGCCACTGTGTGAACGTAACTGTGATTTAAAATTACACCATTGGCAAATGTCTTCTGGCTTTTCCCATGTGAGGATGAAGGAGTCTTCTAGGTATCCAAATACGGGATATCAATGAGCTTTGTAAAATCCTAGCAGATGGCTAAGTTGTATTAACAATATGGAGGCAGAAGGACATGAAAGAACATTGGGGGGTTAATTGCAACCCCAGGCACATCAGATGAACTGATAAACTAGTGTTGGTAGAAACCTCACTCTGCATATGTCTGTATTCAGCAAGTAGTTTTGGCCAGATCAAGCTCCTTCCCTTGAGTGCACATCTCTGTCTGAGCTGATGTTCCAGAGACCCTCATGTGGCTGGACATCATGTGAAATTACACAGAATCCACTGCTTTGGCTTCACAGAGTTGATATTTAGGTAGTTATGTGCCTTATATGGGGTTTTGGAGCAAGGCCAGCATAACAGGTTTATCTCTCCTCCTCCTGGGTGGTTTTCTCTGGCCTTAGGGCTCACTTCTGATCTTTATAAAGCATGTTAGATCCCTGGGTTTCAGAGGGTCAGAGGGTACTTTCACTGAGGAGTATGGTCTCAGCATACTCATATCAAAAATCTTTCCAGGATTTTGTCACTTTGCCCATGTGTGTGCTGGGTCTAGCTGTGTCGAGAGACCTGCAAGGGTGACAGTCACCAGGAGCACCACTGCTCAGCTCTACCCAGACTCTTGCTTCCTTGTTACCATGCCATATATCTTAATTATTGGGGGTTATTTTCTCTTTTGTTTTTTTTTTCCTTTTCAAAATCTGAAACATTGTGGGTTAGAGCTGCTGAATTAAAAATAAGGCATGAAAATCAAATACATATCTCTTTTAATTTTACAGTGAAAAAACATATCTCTGTATCTTGAGTAAGGTCGTATGAAATACTTGCCCCTTCCCAAGTTTCCTGCCCTTCCTCGGGGACTGTTTCACAGCTCTCGGAGATGAAAAGCTTTGGTATGTCCTTCCTTCAGGGCAATGTGGATTTCTCCTCAAAAACCTCCGTTCAGGCGGCCGGTTTTATAAATGCCTAAAAAATGAGGCTTGTACCTTATCTCTTGAGAGATCGTTGATGGACCCATTTCTCAGAAAGATATTTTATTCAGTCCTTTAATGCCAGGCCACTCCCTTCATTCAGATGCCTGGAGTCTTTTATCATGTCTCGTCTTACTCATTGCTTAGCCAGGTTGGGCATATTTAGTTCTTTTAATCTTTCCCGTAACTCAGCTGTCTTTAATCATCCTTCTTGATGTCAGAACGTTTGATGCCCACTTTTACAGAAAACAAGCCTAGGTTTTTGTTTGAGTGCGTGTGAATTGCTTGAGAAAGGTCTTGGGAGAACAGCCATAGCTCCAGAGCCGCTTGCCCAGGCTCATGCCTGGATTCCTCAAAAGCTCCCTCAATCTTCTTAATGTGGGTGCCGAGGAAGATTCCTGGCTCACCATGTACCCCACCGGACTCGGCACCCTTCTGGGATTAATTAACATGTTTATTTGTTGAGTGTAGGCAGCAACATCCCCCCCAAGATGTTCCGTGGGTTGGGTTTCCAAGGGCAGATTTCTCTGGGCCTCTGCAGGAGAGTGTAGGTGCTGATGGTGTTTATGGAAAGTGGGCCCAGAAAGGTTACTGTAACATGGATTTCCTTCCTGTACCTACCAGCAACAGGAGAGACGTTTAATTTGTTAATTTGTTTCTAAAATCTCAAAAGCAAAGCTTGGTGATAAGTGTTTTTAGGTCCTTTGCTGCAGGTCAGGATAAAGCTTCTAGGTGCTGACAGGGATGATGACCCCTTCTTGCTGCAGGTATTGATGCTGTCCTTCCAGAGTAGTTCATCTATTTTGCATCCAAAAACAGTCATTCACAGCTTCTTAAGTCAGCTTGAGGATGAGGATTGCTGCCAGCTGGTACCCGGCTGAGCGCTGAATTCCTTCAGGGCAGGGTCTTCAAGGCTGTCTGAAGCCGAGCGCTTACTTTTGGCATGGAGGTGTCCAGAATCCCCCCTACATAACTTGTGGAAACCTATTATTTCAGTGGGAACTATTTCCTAAATCCTCAGTAATTTTCTTAAAATAGGCAAGCTCAGACGCCGAATTCAAGGGGTTAATGTGACAGATTTCTCTGGGTTTGCTGAGTCTATGCAACTCGGAGTGTCTTCCCTGACATGGATTTAGAATTACAGAGCACTTGGCAGGAAGTTAAAGGAGGCCAGAAGCCTGCTTCCCCCTCCCCCTGCCTCCCGTTGTGAGAGAATGCTTCTCATACTCTCCCAAATTTAGCAGTGCAAATGTGCAAGTAGGCTGAATGATGAGGCGATTTTGATTATAATAAAGGTCTCTCCCTTTCCCTGCTCTGCCTCGAGCTCACAGTGCCACTGGGAGTGGGATACAGACCTGTTTGATATATGGCTCTGTGGTTCATGGCTGTGCTAACAAGGACTCTGTGGCTTGAGAAGGAGAGGATGAGGATCTAGACAGTGGGACAAAACAGTCTGCAAGGACCACCACCCAGCAGAGGGCTATGGACCTGAAAAACAGCCTGATGTCTGTCTGGCTGTCATGTGTAACCCTGGGGCTATAATATGGGATATCATCAATATGTGGAGATCACCACGAGGAAAAGCCCACATCCTCTCCATGATGCTGCTGAGATGCCCTGGGTCATAGAGCAGGAGTCTGGTGCCTCCATCCATTTTCCTCATAGCTCTGGGCTAGCCCCAGGCATGCACCACAAGACATTTCTTCATCATGCCAGGCTCCCTGGCACTCCTGGTTGCATTTCCTCCCATTACTCCTTAGGAGTATTTGAGGGATTGCTTTAGAGCTAACAGTGAACATCTCAGGAGAGCCTAATCATGCTTGTTTGATGCCACATTGCTGGATCATCTTGTGTGTCTAGCATGAGACAGGCTGTAGAGCTCTATCACTGATGTCTGTCCTTTCACAGCTGCAGAGGAATATGCTGCTGCTTCACCCACTGACATGGGGCTCCTGTCCCCTCCAAAATTTATATATATGTGTATATATTAAAATAGCTAATATATATTAAATAGATATATAAATATTTATATAGCTATATAAGCTGTATATGTAATTGCTTTCCATTGCAGCCTCATATTGAAAAGCTAAGAAAGCTGAAGCTTTTTGGTTGGAGGGAGGGGACAAGGTTGGGTTTGCTGATATTTATTTCGTTGAAATGTTGCATAGGTCTCAGTTAACTGTGAAAAGGAGAAAGGAGGAGCATGTGGAAGGGAGGTCAGATCCTGCCAGAGTTTCCTGGGAAATGAGGTGAGTGGTAATGTCTTTCAGTTCTCATAAGCCTGGAGATAGAAGCCCTCTTGGGATTACCTGCACCCTTTGGGTGAGACTTCTTCTGTTGATCCTCCAGATTTTATTTTTAGTACAAGTTTCACTGTATTTTGCCTCTTCAGGGCAGATAGGAGGATCATAGACTCCTGATATGCTTGGGTGTCTCAGAAGGGCTGGAGACTATCTGGAATGTGTTGAGGTCTATGCATCACACAGGTCTCATTTCTGTCTGTATTTGGGCTTCACAGCAGAGGACTTTGCTCTTCTAGAGTCAGAGAGCTCTGCTGTAACTACCTGCTACTGCTACTGACCCAGTCCTCCCCCAGCCTCCTTTTAGAGTTGCTGGAGGGAAATGCATATTTTTAGGTAGCGCCTGACCCTGACCTCCTGTAGGCATCTGAACAGGGTGAATCATTCTCTACAATACCTGTTTCTCTGCACTGTCAGCACAGCTGGGACAGCTTGTTTCAATGTAGGGTCTGCAAGGCTTGTGTAATGTCTGTACCCTGTGTAGGAGGACTGGAGTTCAAGGTACTTGCTTATGGCTTGGGGTGTCCAAACCAACTGCATAAAAGCTTGGCCTCTCCTAAGCTGCCTTTAAATTTTCTTCAAGGTTTGGACACAGCTTACATCTGTGAGCCACTTGTCTGAGCCTGCTCTCAGCATTTATTCACCCTGACTGGCAGCATAAGTACATTCCTGAAGGATAGGATATGATCACTGAGGAGGTTTCAGTCCAACTGGGTCACCTCCTGCTGGCTGTTGCAGTTCCAGTGGGAACCAGAAAGATGATTCCAGCCCCAGGAGCTGCTGCACTAGGACCTAGTGAGTGTGCTCGGGCTGCATTGGAACCTCCTGGGAATCAGCCCTGGAGCTGCTCTTGTCTTTGACTTTTTGAGTGATGTGGCTTGTGGCTTTTCAACCACAAGAAGGTTTGGAATGATACTTGCCATTTCCCTATGGGAGCCTGACACCTGTAGCGGGAGCATCCGCATCCTGGTAACTTGTCTAAGGTGCAGGTGTTGTGCCATGAAGAACTGATACATGCATGTCAGGTCTCTGCTGATTAGAATCTCCTGTGCTTCTCCCAGGCAGGGGAAACCCCCCCCCAGATGTCTACCTGCCTTTGCCTGGCCACCTCCTTCGCTTCACCTCATGTATTTCTGGTATTCTCTTGCTTCTAATGCCTTCAATATGTTCTCAGAGGGCAGCCTGTTCAGAAGAGGGTTTGATGTTGATAGTCCATCATCAAGATTGTAACTTTAAGTCAAGGAAGTAAATATAATTTACTGTAGTACATCACTCTTGTTTACCTCTAAGTGGGCAAATGGAATGCTTGTGTGTTGTGCTTATATATTTAGAGTTTCTTCTGCAATTTAATGTTAGCTTTTCTGTATTAGTAGTAGTTGGAGTATTTCATTGCCACCCTGGAGAGAGGAATTTCTCCTTTTTATAGTAAGGGAAACACTGACAGTGAAACTGTGTGGTCACGGCCCTTTGCCTGAGCCCCAGACATGCCCACGTGGGGCACACATGCACCTTCTGCCTTCCATCTGTCCACATTCGGGACCAGAAAATGTTGTAGGTGCCCTTGAGTTTGATACTTGTTTCTGCTGCTGGTCTCTTTGCTCTCAGGTCTTGCTTTGATTCTCCATCCAGAGAGCAGCAATAAACTGATTCTTTGGAGTTGCAGTGAGAATTAATGCTAAGGATGAGCGACGTGACAGGGGACACTAGGGCTGTATCTAAGCAGGGTGGATACTTTTTGCAGTTTGGCGATTCCCAGGGAAGAGCCTCAGTATTACTTGGCTGCTGGACATCTGTCTGGCTTTTCCATAATAAAGTTCATTGCATCTGGCTTTCTTTCTCCATCATTCCTTTTATTGAAGCATATTTGTGCTGGGGTGTCATCTTGGATATCAGCAAGAGCGCTCAGGGCTCATAGATGTGAAGCCACCAAGCCCGTGACTGGTGTCAGGGTCTGCTTTCCTTGAGTTTGACTTGCTGGAATGCTTTGGGATTCTGGGACATGGTAAGCAGAATAAGTCATCTCTATCTTGACCAAGATTAAACGAGCAGCCTGCCCTAAGTGAAGAGGGTTTTGCAAGTCTCAGTGACACCAATTAAATACTCGGAAGGAGTGTGAATTGGGGGTGGATGGAGAAAGAGATTTGTTATGTGCTGTCCGGGAGCTAAAAGCAGGTGTTCAGTCAACTGAGAGTTGCCCTAAAGGCAGAGAATAGGGATGCAAATGATCTGTGAAACATAAAAGGAACCATCTGAATGCCCCTTTTTTGTTTACCTCCACCCTGGGTAATTTGCATGATACAAGTTGATCAACCCTGAGAAAAGCAATTCGTTCCAATAGGACAAGATAACTTTGTCAAACCTGAGGACCTCCGAGGAGGCAAAACGAGGCAAAGTCCAGAGGCTCGGAGATAACACAACAGGAAAGGGTGGGTTGTGTCGTTGCTGTCTGGATGGGTAACTGAGTCCCCTGGTTGGCATTTATGAGGCCCCTGCTTCCTCCAGGTTTCACAGTAGCCCATCTAAATGAACGCTGATCTCAAGTATAGATGTGCATGTAGCAGCTTAAAACAATCTTTTCCGAAGGCAGTGTGAGCAGCATAGGGTAAGCTGAGAGGCTGCTGAGCTGCTGCCTGAACAGGTACCACATTAGTCTGGTTAGTTAAAACCCACCAGGAAGGGCTTTTAGGCTGTACAAACAAAACTCATATTTGATGCAGTGGCAATGGACAACTCCAATGGGTTGCTGCAGCTCAAGAGGTAGCTGCTTAAACGGTGACAATGCCTTAGCTCAAAACTTTTGGATTGGGGGTCCTTCATGGCTAGCCTGACAACACTGTCTGCGGTGCAGGACTGTGCTGAGCTGTTGCTCTTCCCATCCTGCCCTAATTCTGCTGCAGACAAGTTTTATATTCAGCCTGGGCTTACACCCGAGTAGAGCTTTTAATTAAGTTGATTTTTTTCTGAAATTTGGACCTGCACATGTCTCCCTTCACGTGTTGTCAACTCAGCCATAGCTGCTGATGGCCAGTCTCCGCCCACCTCTTACCTGTGTTCTTCTCCTGGCGATATGACCTGCTTCATTTCATTGATAATTTCACTAATTTTCCCGTTGATAATGACCTCTCCCTCAGCTGCCACTCCCTGCCCCCCATCCCTCATCCCAACCCAAGACTCTGACTCTTTCACTGTGAGGGTTAATTGCTTATTTATTTTGTGGACTGCACCTCCCTCTTTCTGGTTTCACTTGATATGTGCAGGATGTGGTGATAAAAATCTATTTGAGCTGTCTCCTGTTTCAGACATTTTTGCTTCTTTAAGAGTAGCTTCATGAGGTGTTGAGTATATAAGGGTGCCTGGATGGGGAGGTGGGGAGGCAGGAGCAAGCTGGGCAGCCCCATGCTCTCTGCAGGCTCCATCATTGCCCATATGGGCACCCAGGTGTTTGATCAAAGGTTTTGAAGCACTATGTCCTCACAGAGCCATTGTTATAAATCTGTAAAAAATTATATGGTGACATAGTTCAGTCTGGTCTTCCTCACCTCCTTTCATTCTTCTCTTCAGAATTCAGCTGCTTCTCATCAGCAGCTCCCAGTGCTGTCTGGGCCAGGCAGCAAACTTGCCACATTCAGTGGTGACGAGTCTATCTAGAAGGAGCATGTCATCAGCACAGATCTCTCTGCTACTCTTTGATAATTGCATGGTGTGTATGGCCATGTGGTCCTCTCCAAACTTACCCATTCTATGATTTGTGCAATTCTGTGGGTCTCCTGTGATAATGGAGGGCATCCAGTAGCAGACTGCATATATTTAGTTGAACCAGGTGTTTTCTGGTTTTTGGGGTTTTTTTAGGTTTTGCATCAATGGGTTGTTTGGTTCTGCAGTTTCCTCCTAAAGTTAACGGTGTCTGCGGATGGTTAACTCACACGCATAAAAAAAACTGCTCTCAGAATTGTGTGTATTTTTATTTTGACTGTCTTGTGTCCTCCCCCACCCCTGCTCCCCTCATGCCTTTACTTTCCTCACCATGCATTCACCTTGATGTGTCTCCCCAGGGTGTGTGCACTGAGTTTCCTGGGAAGCTTGAGGACATAACAAAGGGAGTTGAGGGAAATCATCATGGTCTACTGTGAGGACCTGGAAGGACTGAATCTAGGGGGAGTGAAGTCTGGAGGAAAGGAAGGTAAGTCCTAGAAAGCAGCCAGGCCATTGGTGGATTGTAGGCTGGATGAGGCACTTGGTGTCATGGTTTAGATGTTGGGTTGCTGGTAGATTATTGGTTGGATTTGATAATCTCTAAGGTTTCTTCCAACCTTGCTGATACTGTGACCTAAGGAAGAGCCCACAAAATGCTGATCAGGAGGGTCCATGGGGGTCTCTAATGCCACCAGCACAGAAGGATGCCATCCAGCACCTCTGAGGATGGAGATGTTCCCAACTCTACAGATGACCCCTTTCAGCACTGCACCACCTTGCTCATAGGAAAGCTTTCCATGTGACCTATGTGGCCTCAACTTGTGGATGTTGCCCTTTGTAAGGTAGTTGGTCTTGGCTGTGCAGGGGTAGATGTGGAAGGATTCAGGAGGAAACAGGGACAGGTCTCCACTAGGCCACTTGTGGGCAACAGGTGGTGGGACTGGTGGGCAGCGAACACATCTGCATCACGTCCTGCAGAAATGGCTCCTTTGGGGAGATATTGTCCTTGTGTGGGTGTTTTTCCTTAAAAAGTTTAACCCTTTTGAAGAAAACTGTGTTGACTTTCTGAATTATGTAGTTGTGTATTGAAAACCAATATGGAGTAAAGGCGGCTGAGGTCAAGAAGGCCTAATTAATAAAGCTGGGGTTTATTCTGCTAACATCCCAGTGCTCTGGGGGTAATGCTTCTTAACCATAATGCTGAGTGATAACTGCCCACCCTAGTGCAACTTGCAACCAAACCAATATCACCATGGACAAGATGGCATGGAAGCTGGAGCCAAGAGGCTTGTGGGGTCCACACTGATGGGGCTGGTGGGTGTGTGGTGCCAATGTACCTTCATGGAAAGGAGGATTACAAATGGGACATGAAAACACATGGTCCAAACTCCTGAATGGCTGCATGTGTTGGATTTGCATTTCTTTTTTTCTCTTTTGTTCAGATATGTTTGACTGAATTTGTCAACTGGATTCCCAAAAAATAGAGGGCCTGAGAGGTTTTTAACAGCAGTAAAGAGGGTTCAGTTGTGGAGGAAAGGGATGCCCTTACTGCTCCAAGCAGGCAAATTGGGAACTGCAGACTTGGAGTGAGATGGGTTGGTGATTTTCCATTTTGTCTTCCTTGTCATGGCAGGAAGAGCTGATATTCCTTGAAATTGAGATGTGTAGTGACATGCCAGGAAAATGTTCTTGCTGGGTTGCATTATTCTGTGGAAAGGCATCAGATATATATTGTGATGGGAATTAACTCATTAGACCTTACCATATAGATAGTGCTCTACAGATTATCTTTTCTTGGGAAGATTTCCTGTCTGGGCATAATCCCAAAAAACATAAATTTGATGGTTCTAACTATTTTATGCTACTCCCAAATGGCTTGGCATTTTGGATAAACATCTGAAGTTGCGGCCCTTTCTGTATGCTCTGCTGTGATGGTGCTGCTGGCACAGACAGGGCTGCTGAGCTGTTAAGAAGAACCAGGTGGGAAGAGTCAGAATGGGCATTCCTTGTGTCTGACTGCTGGGAAGAAGTCCTATACTACAGAGGTTATCCGGGAAGAGATGTCTTGGCGATGGGGATAAATGGATTGTCTTGCTGAATTGAATTTTCATATTTCTTTAATGGTCGTGCCAAAAAAAAAAATCCCCTAAAAACCAAACCAAAACAACAACAAAAAACAAGCCTTGGTGCATCTTGAGATTAATTTTTGTGTGTTTTCTGAGAGCACAAAAGCAGTTTCATTTTCCTAAAGTGTGAAGAGCCCAAGTTTGAGTGTGAAACACTCTGGTCCTGATGTTGCCACATTCTTCCCATGGGACTTTGGATAGGTCATGCAGCTGGACTAAAAATGTCCAAAAGTGTGACTTGGCAGCCAAAGTGCTGACCCGCTTGGAGATGTACCAGCATGACTGTGGCAGTTTGAGCTGGTATTTAGTGGACTTCACTGCTCCTGAATGGCTGTGGTTAGGAGTCGGGTGAGGTTGAGCATGAAATCCAAAAAACCTGTTTTCCAATGTAAACTCCACTTAAATTCTGTGGGAAGAGGGAGAACAAGTAATGCTTTTGGAGCAACCTGTTCCCCATGAATTATGGAAAGTTTCTGAACAGTTGGCTTGTATTAGATGCCCAACTTTCAGACAGCTGAGGTTAAGGAAAGAGCAGTCCTACCTTCTAGTTTCTTGATCTTTCTGTTGCTTCTGTGTAAAATGAGTTTAATATTAAAAGTCCTTGTTTCCTTGAAACAGAGAATAGATATAAAAGTTGGAGCTGTTGCCTAACTACAGCAGCAGATGTGTGCTTTGGGATAACAGGTTGATCTTGACTATGGGTAGCATCTTTGAAACTGCCAGCATGCCAGGGGTTAACGAATATGCTTGTATTTCTCCTGATGAGCTGGTGTATTAAGGCTTTGGAATCAATTTTACTGCTGCACACTGTTTTGCAGAAACAAACTTCAGAACTCGTGAAAGTTGTGAAGCAGGTAGGTTTATTAGCAGCTGCGAAGCAAGGGGGATAAATCCAAACCAAACTTGCTTCCCTCGCTCTCCATCACAGCGCCTTAAGTACATACAAAACTGTATTTCCCGAAATAGGTGGAGTAAATGCAGATGAGTTTCAGAAACAGACCGCCCAGTCTCCACCCAGTCTCCACCCAGTCTCTGCCCAGTCTCCGCCCAGTCTCCGCCCCAAGTTTCATCCAGCCAGGCGTGTCTCTGATTTAATCAATGTGTGATACCCAGGCCCATCTCCATTGCTGGGCAATCAAGCTGGTCTCTTCTTCTCAAAAGCAGGTGTGTCCTTGATTATAGTTGGGCGATATCCAGGCCTATCTTCGGCATCCTGTTAACAATTGCTGTTGGTTCTGTCTTCATAGTTTCCAAAGGTCTTTGTTCTCAACTCAACACCACCACAAAGCTTTTTATTTAAGATGTTCCTTTGATGAAGTTCAAATAGCACCCACATTGGACTGAGATCCAGATTTCCAGGACACTTTAGGACAGTTTTGCTTGATGTTTCTGTTGTGCTTGCTTGCAGGAGAATAAAAGAAAGGGTAAAGTAACCAAGGTCAGCACATCAATTCAAGCAACCAGTAGAGTTCCTCTGGGGGTAGAGGATTTGAGTTACCCCACACCTGCAATTCATCCCTCATGCCATAACCAAATAATCCAGCAAAACAGCACTGAAAAAGAGGAAAGTTAGGAAAACTTTTTATGATGGGCTGAGCTGGGCAAATGATGCTCAGAGCTGCATTGTTATCTCAGGCACAGATTTTCTGTTAGAAAAGGCTGAGGAGGTATTTTACCCAAGGTTTGCATTAGAGTCCTGATGTCCATAAAGTGTGGAGTGGAGCATGCCTCTTCAAATGCACCATGCTTGCCTCCATCGTTGTAGGAGCTCTTAATTATTGTGTGCAGTGATTCTGGTTATGTTTTGCACTTATTATTTCTCTCTCTCTATATATATAGTGCTTTTATTTGAATTTAATTAATTGTTGTTTAATATTATTGTAAACTGTATTACAGATTAGTGCTACCTTGCATTTATTAGTCTTACCATTCCAGAGGAGTTGTTAAATGATTCCCCGCTCTAGGATGCTTGTGTGCCCTCTTCGATGACCTTGGGCACATTATCCAATTGTGGTAAAAATTCTCTGGCCCATTTTCAGTTATTTTCAGTCTTGTTTTGTTCTGTAACTTGATTGTTATGAAGTCATTGAGCTAACAACAGTATTATTCTTTTCTAATTTAAATGCCTTTGATATTATTGATGACTTAGCGTTATCTGGGTTAAATCTCAAGGATGGCTATCCTGGTATTCCCTGCCAACATTACTTTTTGTCTCATTAATGTTGGACTAACCTTCAAGGAACAGATTTTGAAAAATTGTTTCTGAGGTTATGCTAATTTTTGCCATATCAGGGCTGTGTGCTTTTAAGAAAATTGCATTTCAGTAGCAGGCCAGATTAGACAGCACACTAGTGTACTCCGTGACGCCAAGGAAATAATTTGCTGCAGCGCCTGACAGCATGCAATGCTTGTTCTTCCAGGGATATCTCCCATGGACCTTCTGGTTGATTTTTCTCTTGTGAGATCTGATGTGATCATCACATGTTGTGGTATGTAGGGTTGCAAGCCAAGAATTTCCAATATTTTTAAAATATGTTCATTACTATTCAAAATAGGCCTTTTTTCCATTATTTTATGAGATATGGTCCTTCTCTGTTTTGCTAAGTTTTATCCTGCTCTGGCATCCATACTCCATTGTGTTATTTTGATGTGTTATTTTTATATATCTTGTATGTAGCTTTGTGTATGTTACTCGGTGTGATTTATATAAGCCTGTCTTCCTGTGCTGTCACAAGGAAGTCATTCTCATTTTTGTGCTGGAATCTTGGATCAGATATGTTGGGTCCAACTGGTCTATTGCCATACCTCGCTCTGACCTTTCCCTGTTTTCCTTCATCCCCAAACATCCTCATTGCTCCACATGGGCAAGAGAAGACACAAACTATCCAGCACCATTTCAGTTGACTGTGGGTGAGGGATGTGTGTGCTTTGGAGCTGCTAGGTGGAAGTGTCCAGGTTTTGGAGTTATGCATGCTTGTCAGCTGCGTATGTGCAAATAAGCATGGGTTCACAAATGTGTTCAAAGAGTATATGAGGGAAATGGCTTTTAAAATGGGAATACAATTGCCCTGAAGGAGGAGGGGAAACATAGTGGATCATGACTAGAGCGTCATGAGCTTAGATGAAGGTTGGAGACAGGAGCTGGGGCAGAGTGGAGTGGATGGATGGGTGAGTGGAGAAGGTCAGTGTGAGAAGCTTCACTGGGTGGCAAACTTGAAAGGAAAATTCTGATTTGGATATGAAAATAATTAATTGGGGCAAGCTGATTCTCCCATGGTTTCTTACACACCTTACTTCACTCCTTTGCTTTCCTAGTGTGCCTGCTTGGTTCATTTACATGGACCCAATAACTGGGTAGAAGGAGTGTGACAGTGCCAACATGTTTAGGGGCAGAAAAGGAGCCAAAGTTAACTGCGGTATCCAGTCACGGAGGAAAAGCAAAGCTTTGTGGTCAGCTTTGGCTTGAAGGAACCAGTGGAGCAAAACGCCCACTTAATGTGCTTGTGTTTTGGTCCTGCTTGGAAGTGGATATCTCATTGCATGGTCATTCATGGCCTTTGTTGTGATGACATCTCTTTAAGGCCGCCACGTAGTCATGATGGTATCTACTAGGGAGATGGAGACCCTGGCCCATGGTGACTTTGTCAGTTTTACTTATTTGCCCAGCTGAATTATGATGATATTGTTTTAGGCAAGTAAAGGTTTCCAAGAAGTCCTAGAGTTTCTAGATTGATGACCTGAAAACAGAGGCATAAAATATGTAAGGTGAAAAGGGAGGAGGATGAGTTTTTCTTTTGAGATAGTTGAGTGTTTACTAGGAGGAGGATGTGAGGCTGGAATCATTACAGGTAAATGCACTGTGTATAACTTGGCTGCCAGGTATTACATCAGAGAAGGATGTTGCCACCTCCAGTGAGGATCTTGGTGGATCTGGTATGGCAGGGAAGATTGTAAAGTGGATTTCAGCTCAATATTATACTTGGTTTCTGGGCTGAAGACAGAGGCAGCTCTTGGTCTAAGGAGCACTGTGCCTCATCACTGAGAGGGCTGTGACCGGTCAGCATTGGTGGTCCTCCATCCTCTCTACTGGAGTAGTTACAGTTGATGGAGTCAAAAAAAAAGCTAGTTTCCTGCAAAGAAGGAGATGTTACAGTGTGTTAGAAGCTACGAAGGTGTTAAACTGTTGAGCTTGAGTTTGGTCATTAAATGTCATCATCAGTCAGTGAGAGCTCTGAAGATGGAAAGGTTTTACAGTGTGAAATTACTGAAAGGAGGGAAGACCCTCAACATAATTAGCTTTGTATTTGTTCACTCGAGCCATAGGAGGTTTAAGGTCGGTGAGTGCATGGACACAAGCAAGCTTCCTGACATCGGTTTGGGTCATATCAGCCAAAGGGGGATTTTTCATCTTCTCCAAGTGAAGTAGACTGAATATTGTTGTATCTGCAGAAAGGCTGATGCAGTGGTAACAACCCTCAAAATTATGTATTATTCCCTTTACAGCCAAAACTAGAACAAGAAAAATATCTTGTGTCAACCTGATCTTTGAAATACAAATGAGTAAGCTCAAGCTCACTTGTAAATGTCACGGTGTGCTTTGTGCTCTCACTCCCTAATGTGATTGCTTTGCTTTCCCAGTGAGCACATTTTCAGACTCTTGCTTCAAGTGATGCTTTGACAACAGGAAAAGGAGAGGAGAGTCACTGTGCTTTGTGTTGATGTCCGCAGGGCTGTTTCCCTACTGAAGAGCCTCACTGACCCTAGGCTGACTTGAAACCATCAGCACAAGCGCTGTGCTCCTGTGAAAGCCCAACTAGTGGTGGAAGCATCTACAACCTCTTGTTCTTCCGTTGTCAGACTTAGGGGAATGGTGCATGAAAGGGGCATTATGCAACTTTTCGGCTTGGCAGCCTTGTTTTTTCTATGTGTTCCAAGTCCTTCTTAGGGTATTTTTGTTTCCATCTGTCAGGTAGTCTGTGCTTACTTGCTGAAACTCATTCATCCTGTTGTAAGGGTGAGTTGTTCTGTACCAGACCACCAGCAAGCAGCAAGGCCCAGGCAGTTGGACAAGTCTGCAGCAAGCTTGGGGACACAGAGGGATGGGCATTGATCTCTATCTTGTGACTAGTGAAAGGACTCGGAATGGCATGAAGCTGTGTCAGGGGAGATTTAGGCTGGGTATTAGGAAAAGATTCTTCACCCGGAGGGTGATTGGATGCTGGAGACAGGCTCCCCAGGGAAGTTCTCATAGAACCAAGCCTGCTAGAGTTCCAACAGTGTTTGGACAATGCTCTCAGGCACACGGGGTGATTCTTGGAGTTGTCCTATGCAGGGTTAGGAGTTGGGCTTGATGATCCTTGTGGGTCCCTTCCAACTCAGGATAGTCTATCATTCTGTGTTTGTAAAGCAAAGCATTTCACTTGTGGAATCGCCTTTGGGGTCTTTACTGCCTTTTGAAGGATGCACTTTTGGGTTTTGCACTAACCCATGCAGCTTCTATGTGAACTTCTCCTCAAAACAGAATCATAAGGCATGAAGAGAGTCAAGACTTGAAAATTATGTTACTTCTGCAGAGAAGCTGGTTACGGAAACTGTGTTATTTTGAATTATACCATGATAGTCTGGCTGGGCTTGGTTTGTTTCTATTCTATCAGTGATTAACCTGATGGTGATGGTAAAACAAAAAATAAATTAGAAGCAAATAAACCTCTTAGAATTAAATTTTGAATGCCAGAGGATGCTCACTTCCCAAAACTTAATTGTTTAAAACTAATTTGATGATTGGTTTAAGCCAACTTTCAGACTCCTGTCTGAGTAATAGACATTTCTATGGAGTTTATCAAGAAGAACTGCAATTTCTTTTACCATGAGCGAAAATAAATGTCAGACTGAGGACAATGTGTAACAGCGATGACTGGATTTGTTGACTTAGCCAGAAATATGCAGCCAGTAAGAAAATAAAATACTGTGGAAATACCTCAGAGGCCTCTGAATCAGTGCTGAAAATCAGTCTGGAGCTTTACTTGCAGTTGGTAAATAAAGTTGTTGAGAAGAGCAGGTGGAGTGCAGCAGTGCAGGAGACATTCTCTGGGTTGAAGTGGATCAGAGAAATGCTGATCCTTCTCATCCCTCACTCTTCCTATCTGCAGGGGCAGAGGAATCCAGACTGTACTTTACCCAATGCCTTTTTGCTTCCATCTTGAGAGAAAGGAAAGAAGCATTTGGCAAAAAGTAGAGTCTTTGACCAAATTTTTGGCTGATGAGTTCTGCTATATCAGAGCTGTTTTCTGAGCAGGATAAAGCATCTGAGCTTGGATGCAGCAGAGTTGCTGTTCACCTTCCCACAGCCAGTACTGCATGTCAGGTAAGAAGTGACATGGCTGTCATAGCGGTGCTTGGATGCCCTGGTATAGACGTTCTCAGGATCTCCCATCCAACCTTCATTGTTATGGGAGGTTGCCCCTGGCTGGATGCCAAAAGGCACTCTTATCATTCCTGTCTATAATAAAGGAAAAAGGAAGAGAAAATAGTAAAGGCTTCTGAGTTGAGATAAGGGCAGGGAGAGATCAAAAGCCAATTACTTGGGGGAAGCTATAGTATCATTCTTTCTGGCTGGTTAATACCTTAGCTTGCAGTGATTTTCCCTCCCTCCCTCCCTCCCTCCCTCCCTGCCTTCCTTCCTTCCTTCCTTCCTTAGTAAAACGTGTATCTCCTGCAGCGCCATCATCCGCTTCTGCTTCTACCCCATGGCCCCTGTACCCCAGAGACCCAACCAGGGTTTCCATGGGTGACTGGCTTCCACTGTGCCTGTGTCACCCCATCGGCCACAGCTGCCCAGCAGTGCCCAGGACAACAGCCCAGCAGGGCCTCAGCCAGTGGCTCTCTCCCCTTGGAGCACAACTGGCCAAGGGAGGGCTCCCAGCAGGGTTCTGAAGATGGCTGCCCCAGACTTGCAGGTATAAGGCAGTCCTGGCAGTCTACTCTTCTCCATACACTTCAAACCTACCATACTCAGCACCTTGTAACTGGGACAAGAACACCCTGTTTAATGACACTGCTCTGGCTGTGCCTCTAGTTTTGCTGTTGTGTGCTACCCGAAAAGCGCAATCACTGAACTGGGTGAGAAGACACATCCTAGACCTTCAACAAACTGAAGAAAACATTCTCTAGGAAATGCAACAGTAATCAAGCAAGGTTATTTATTAAGACGAATGCAGGCAAATGCAAGCTAACACATAGTTATAGTTGGATGTGTACAAATCCTTCCTCAAAAGAAGGGAAGTAACAAATCAATTTAAAATGAGTGCCTGCTTTATAATTTCCACCTTTTAGTTCTCTGTGAATATCACAAAAATAAAATAAAATAAAATGCATTTTTGTGGACAAAAATAAGACAGTCTGGATATCAAACTGCACTATTTAAAAAAAAAAATTCTTCATTCCTTAGAGACATTTTACATCATCGGTTCCTACACGAAGAATAAAGAGCTACAGCCTCTCTAATTCCAGTGCCAATATATATACTAGGTGTGGTGAGGGTTAAACCAGGTACTGTACTTTTTTGTATACTGCAGCTCCAGAATGATGAACAAACTCCCATTATTACAGTACCATAAGCTAATGCAAGATCAAGATAGCACTAATTTACCCTCAAGGCTCTACTGGAAAGGTGTGCATGCACCCTTACACGCCAAATGAGAGTATTTTAAAACAGATCAGAGTATTTGTTACTTACATACAAAGAATGAAACAACAGAGAAAGCAGAATATATTTTTACTGAGCTAATCCAGAAAGGATTGCAGCAAGTATAAAATTGTACTTCAGGTT
>VXBA01002089.1:1006959-1062918 GCA_013399895.1 Serilophus lunatus | reverse complement strand
CTTTTCACCATTTTGGTTAAAAAAAATACCAGTCTAGTATTGTGTAGCAGGCTGCCAGGGCTGTTGCTCTTTCCTTATAATGCTCAACCAAAGGGAGTACATTGGTATCCTGATGCTCCAGCCCTGTGCTTGGGTTCCTCCCCATGCATGACTGTGATTTAAAAAAATGTGGTAGGAGACTTCCCAGACTGAAAAGGCCTTCATCTTCCCTTGATGAGCTCAGCCTTTTTTACAACACTCCACTTACATGTGTTGATGTCTTTCCAAGAGCCTGAAGTCAGGACAGAGATCCACAGCTAGAGCATCTGCCAGAACTCCCTGGATGAAGTGCTGAGCCTGCTGCTCCCTGGGCAAGAGCCTGCCAGGCAGTTTGCCCATAAAGTGCTGGTTTTTAATATGGTAAAACAGCAGTTTATAAAAACTTATAGTGATGGCAGGGCTGTGCCAGTGTGCTTGGATGCGTTCATGAATAATGTTGTTGTTTGAAGGAAGGTGCTAAAATAGTATCCATGGCGCCTTACAGCTGGCTTGCTTGGTGAAGATTTACTGTCCCCGCTCCATTTCTCTCTCTGTTTCCTGCCCATCTCTTTTGATAATTTTGAGTCTTTCTGCTTTGTGTTTCTTTGACTTTTTGTTCACTTACAAACTTCCAAGGTATGCTATTAATTTCATCGTGTTTAAGTGCTTTTGCCTTTGCTGTGTTGAGATGTACCTGTTACTTGGATCACTGCTGTTATTTCAGGTTTTCCCAAGTCATCTCACAGACTGCTTCTGATTTCAAAGATATATTTGTTGAAAAAAGGAAGATTCCCACAAAAATGCCTATTACACCTCTGCTGCTTTCAAGTGTAACTCCTGTTGAGCATCTGTCCTGTTTTACCTTGGCAGTTAAAAGCTGATTAAAGAAGTAGGAATCCCAGTTTCAGCTATTTTTATGGCACATGTGTGACTTTGCATGCATGCTGCTTTTGCATTTGGATATCCAGGAGGCTAGCTGGTGATGGGTGCAGAGGCATGCACATGAGCCTGTGGCGTTGCTGCCTGTCGCAGTGCTGCTGTGCTGAGCATTGAAGTGGCAGCCCCCTTGGGATGATGTGGAAGCTCTGCAGGGGAAATGTGTACTTTATCTGGCTGAGCCCCCTTCTTTGGAAACTGGGAATAGATCCAAATTTCCCACTTGCTGCACTTTTCCTCTCTGTGCAAGCTCTCCTCTTTTCTCCTCCCAGATTGTTTTCCATTTCCCAGCCTTGCAGCTGACACATCTGGGTAGGAGTATCATGGACGTCTGTGCAATGCATTGGCCTTGTACTACCATACTGACTTACCTCAGTGATACTCTGAGGGACAGGGATAGAACGGTGATAGATACTCACTCTCTGCTGTCAATACCCTTCTCAGCACAATCCTTTTTCGCGGAGTTTGTTGCCCACCTTGCATGGAAATGACCAGCAGAGTCCCTTGAAGCCTGAGCAGCGCCTTGTCCAGGTGGAATCTCTTTTGGATAGTGAAGATTAGTTGAGGTTAGGTCTAAAGCTTTTCCAACTTGTGTTTGGAAATTTGTGGAAGCTGCAAGGAGTCACAGCTTGAAGGCTGCTGCTGTAGGCAGGGTCAACAAGGATTAAGTGAGTGATGTGTGGGGACTGCCAGTATTGCCATGGAGGCACCCTGGCCATGGTGTCACCCTGATGGGTCACCTGGGATGGGTCACCTCCAGCATCCCATCCCTTACACATTATGGCTTAGGGGCTCTTTTTGTGCTGCTATGTGAAGTGCTGGAGTTGTACTGGTGAGAGGGTCTCAAGAGATCCCTCATGTTCATCATTTGGTTCAGAGTGGAGCGATGTTATTTCAAATGTAAAGCTGTAAATGGTGCCTTTTTTTTAATTAAAAAAGTAAACATCAAATGTTGAAGTGTTTTGAGATCTTGCAGCTGCCCCTGCCTAGGGGTGAGCTGCTGATGGTTTGCAGTGCCTGGAGGAAAGGGAGCTGAAGAGAGAGGGAGTTTGGATGGCTTCAGATCCAGAGAACACTGATAGAAGAGTTATCCTGGAGAAAGCTGTGTGTAAAGTAATTGGTAAAAGAGCAAGAGGAGGGAGTGGATTAGGATTAGTGGATTAGTTTACAGAATATTTTTTTTTCTTAGATTGCAGGTGCTTCGTACTATTATACTACAAAGGGCTCCAGCTGGTCTTTGGACTCAGCATCTCATGTAAAAGTGAAGAGCCAGAGGATTGAGGAATACAGTATTTCTTTTCTTTTTGGTTTCTGAATGTATCCACTAAGTTGAGTTAGCAGCAAGACTGTACACGGTTTATTTTGGGAGAACTGTATCTTTGAAACATAAAGCATTTATCATTTTTGATTTTTTTTTCCTCCTTTTTCTCTGTTCCTTCTTAATACTCAAACTTGATTTATGCAGAAAACAATAACAAGTGACAGAACTGTAACCTAATTTAATTTACACTCACCATTCCACAGTGCTCCAGATTATAAACTAACATCAGCAGCTACCCTCATGTCTCGTTCCTCCTCCATGTGAGCATTCAGTTGTCTTTCCATGGGATTGGGCTGAACTTGCCATGTGAAGGTTATGATGGCTTGCTGTGTTTGGGCTGGCTTCATGCCTGATGCATGATAATGCCTGATAACGCCTCCTCAGTCCACATGCTTGCTCTTGCGCTGGTCCATTCACCACTGTGGTGAGAGAAAGTGAGTTTGTGTCTGTGCTGGGTGAGGTTTGTGCTGGTCAGTGGGCTGCATCAGCATCTGGAGGGGTTTGGTGAGCACCAGAGCGAGCCATGGATTTAGGAAGGAAAGGTTACTCGGGTTTTGGCAGTGATGAGGTGTTAGATTCACACACATTGTGGAGATGAACATTGGGTTTCAGCCCAGTCCACTTCACCCATAAGGGTTGCATCCATGTCATTTGTAAGTTGAAAAGGTTTGTTTGTTTGTTTGTTTGTTTATTTTCTCTCCAAAAAGGTCAACTGCTTCAAGAGTTCTGAAAGCACCCAAATGTTGATAGTCATCAGTTTTTTCCCTCTAAACTACCTGGAAACTAACCTAAGTCTAACCTAAGTCCTCCATAGATACTCACAGAAAGGAAAAGTCTGGCAGACCATCAGTGTATGGTTATCTCGTCATCCACATACATGTAGAAATATGCTTTATTCTCATATGTTTGCTGATGCATTCAAGCTAAATGTGATTGAGCCAGGTGGCTGCTTGGATGGGTTATAGGGCACTTCCAGGTGCCACCTATACACGAGAACATTGGGATACAGGGAATGGCTCTTTTCCCACCTTTAAGAGATCCTTGTTACTGTTACTTTTGATGATTATTCAGAATCTTAAAGCCTTTATTCGTACACTCGCATTTAGTTTTGTATTGGTTAAATTTCAATTCACTTTCTTCCTTGTGAACAGTTTTCATTGAAAAAACTATTATTCACAAACCATAGCAATGAGGTTACTGATTTTGTGGGGGGGTTGGTTGATTGGGGTTTTAAGAGCTCTTTCTGCCCAAGGGTGGATTTGTCTTCATTATGCGGTTTCTAAACCTTTCTCACCTTGTAAATTTCTAAATACTTTCTTTTTTTTTTTTAATGAAGATGTAGGATCCTGTCAAGGAAATTTAAGCCTTCTGACAACAGATTTGCATTTTTTGTCTTACTTTCCACAGACCCATACAATATGGATCTTATTTCCCAAGGATCAGATGTCTTGAAATCCACCATTCAAACAGAGCAGAATAGCACACTTGTTTGCTTAAATCTGTTCTAATAGTTACTAGTTACAGTTATAAGAAATTTTCAGTGCTGTTGATGTTTTATAACCCTTCCATTCTCATGTAACTGTTGTGGACAGCAAAATCAAAGGTCTGGTTGGTGTTTGCCCAGGGCATCCACTTTGGTCACATGAGCTTGGGCAGAGTGCTGTACTAATGTGGCTCTGTGGCTTTTGTCTTAAGCTGGATTGAGTCCCAGTTAGCTTTGGGCACAAGTGGGGCAAGCCCAGGTCTGTCTGCACATGTCTGGATAGACACATCCCACTTGGATCATGTAAAATCCCTACTCATCAGAGTCTTGGAGGGACCTTCTCGCCTTTGGCTGTACCTGTGAACTGTACAGCACTGGATATACAAAATAATTGCAAGGAGCCTGAAAATGCCTGTGATGTGAAATTGTTATGTTAATGAAAACAAAGGAATTGTTTATGTTCAACCAAGCAGAGTCTTGCTGTTTCTTAAAGAACAGTGTTTTCAGCCTTTCTGTCCTTGGAGAAACCCTGATCAAAAGTGCTGTAGCTGACCTGCAGTGTATGTGGCAGGTGCAAGCTCTTGCCCAAGAAATTTTTTCATGTGCATATGTGCAAAATGTCTGGTGTGAATGTGAGAAATGCTTCCCAGTGGGGAGGGCAAAATCTGCATTGTGCAGTGCAGATACCATGGGGTCTCTCTATATGTGGCAAATCAATGCAAAATCTGAAATAGATAGGAGAGTTCTCACTGTGTATCTGAGGTCTGTAAGGTCTGTGGCTTATTCCTGGCTTCTGTCATAACAGTGTCAGTTCAAGTCAAGTTCATCTAAGAGATGAGTGAGAAAGCGGGGAGCAAACCTAACACTGCTGTGTGAGCATCTCTGTTTTGTGCTGCAGTGCACAGATTCCGTGTAGGATTTTCATCAACCAGTGAGCTGGCGGCTCTGTGCTGCTCTGCACTGCTGGCACTGGTGACCACTCAGGGCAGGCTCAGCCCTGCCCACAGCATGGCCAGCTCTGGAGCCTGGTGGAAGAACTTGCCTTGCAAGTTTCTTCTGGGCAGTAGAGGGAAGCTCACCACCATGTGGGCTTGCTTTTTTTTTTGTTAATGTCTTTCAATTTGCTAGAAGCATCTGCAGAGCCTTGCAAAGCTGTGGAAAAGCTGCCCATGGTACGAGATGTGATACGGGTTGTCTTCTACGCCAGTTGGGCATCTCCTTGATTGGATCACAGAGATACCAGTGCACATGTGGGGGCTGGAGCTATTGGCAGAGTTTGGACCAGAGCACTTTCAGGTCTCGCTCAGGGCTGCACCTGCTCCTGAGGCCAAACAGTAGCCAAGGGATGCTTGATGGTGGTCATCTTTGGATGACAAAAGTGGAGGGATGGCAAAGTTTCAGCAATCCAGACGATCTCATCTGGTCTCCAGGAGCACAATGACACTGATAAGGGCAGGCTGAGAGTTGGGTTGTTCAGCATGAAGAGAAGGCTCCTGGGAGACCTTATTGTGGCTTTTCATTACTTAGAGGGGGCTTACAAGAAAAATGGAGACAGACTTTGTAGCAGGGCCTGTTACTATAGAGGGTAATGGTTTCAAACTAAAAGAGGGTAAATTCAGACTAGATATAAGGAAAACATTTTTTACAGTGAGTGTGGTGAATTGGTGAAACAGGTAGCCCAGAGAGATGATTGGTGCCCCATTCCTGGAGACATTCAAGGTCAGTTTGGATGGGGCTCTGAACTATGTAATCGAGATGATGTCCCTGTTTATTGCAGGAGGATTGGACTGAGTGAGCTTTAAAGGTCCCTTCCAACCCAACTTATTCTATGATTTCCTGTCTAGTAGAAAGAATGTCAGTGCAGTGCAGTCATGGTTGACAAGTCAGTATGGAGATTGTTCTTGCAAACAAGGGTAATGCTGTGTTCTTCAACATCCAAAAAATCACTGTGAGATGCCTTCCATGCTACTAAGACTGATGTGTCAAGAGATGCTAATAATAACTGATGGAAGCGTATTGTGCTGTGATTTGTTTGAGAACAAATAAGATATTGTTGTAACTAGATGCAACAACAGGACACCTGGGTCTTGAAGCACTGTAAAATGTCCTCAGATATCTTGTGGCTTCCTGGCAACATTATTCATGTGGACTTCTTGGCCATGTTCTCTACTGTAAACCTGGGGATCATACATTGTGTAAGCGGGTATGTTTTGACCTTAATGGATTTTAAAAAGTGTTGTTTTCACCACTGTGACAATAGGAGCACTAACCATGCCCAAGACCCTGTTGTTCATTGTACAAGTGGTGAATCAAAGGCTGTCCATCTCTCAAGGAGCTGTTGGTATGGAACAGTGATGGAAGGTTGTAGTTGGTTACATGCAGATGGGAGAGTAAAATAATAATGCCAAAACACTATTGATCATCTTGACAGATGTGCCTTAGCCTCACAATTATTGAGTTTTCTTGTAAATGTCACAGAAAAGGAAAGCTTTGATGAAGTTGATGAGGTGGTTTGGGAGACATTTGACATGAATTCCTAACAGACATGGGGTAGGAAGGGAGAAAATATAATTCAATATTAAAGACATTTTCCACTGACTGGCCCAAGAGACCTGCTTTTTAAGTAGAAGTCAATATCATAAAAGTCAACAGCAGATAGTGGATACTGTAGGGCACGTGATAAGTCTTGAAAGTTAGAGACCTCTTGTATGATGAGATAGGGGAAGAGTGAGATCCTTAAGAAGGTGAAGTGGGATCGAAGACATGACCCACATAGTGGTATACTCTCTGGTCAGGAGAAGTTAGATTGTTGGCTGTGCTGCAGGAAAGTTAGTGCTTCAATGACAATGACAATGCTGGATGAAAGAGCATTAAAAAAGCCCTGAAACTGAATTTTGAACATAAGGAGACCAGTCTGAGTAGAGAGGAGAGTCTGCATGGAGGAGGACACAATCATCATAATGATACAAGTTTCTGGTGGAGGTGAAGGGGAGGTAGAGAAGGATGGGACCTTGGCTGGAGCCACAGGATTCAAGGGGAGGAGAAATCTGAAGTTGAACTGAAGAATGATGAAGAGACAGGAGGGGAGAGATGGGAGATGGTGCTGTCAGAGATAGGTTTGAGGAACCAAGGCCAAACAGAGAGACATGTGAATCCTGACCCTTGGCGAAAGAGCCACTACTTTTTTCAGTAGAACCATGAATAAATATTAAGGCTTCCAGACCCAGACAGGGTCCTCTGCGGATAAACCAGTGCAGACAGGGACAAGGTTTGGGTATAACATCATCCTGGGATGCACCAAACACAGCAAAGCCAAATGGGAAAAAGAAGTGATTATCCTACTGTGTTCAGCATTAATGAAGCCTCTCATGGAGCCCCGTGTGCAGTGCTGGACCCCACCAGTTAAGAAGGATGTGAAAGTCCTTGAATGCATCTAGAGGAGGGCAAAAAGTTGGTGAAGGACTGGAAGGCATGTCCTTTGAAGAGTGGCTGGGGACTCTGGGCTTGTTGCGTTTGGAGAAGAGGAGGCTGAGGAACCACCTCCTTTCTCTCCACAGCTTCCTGAGGAGGTGAATGGGAGAGGGAGATGCTGAGGTCCTCTCCTTGGGATCCATTGGTAGGATGTGTGGGAACAGTTCCTGTATCAACGAAGGCTCAGACTGAACATCTGGAAGCATTACTTTGCCAAGTGGATGGTCAAACACTGGATGAAGAGGTGGTCAATGCGCCAAGTCTGCTAATGTTTAAGAGGCATTTGGACAATGCCTTTAATTACATTTTTTAAACTTTTGGTCATTCTTGAACTGGCCAAACACTTGGACTAGATGGGTGTTGTAGGTTCCTTCCAACTGAAATGGTCTATTCTATTGGAAAAGGTCTGCATAGCCCCATGCACTCTCTAACCCACCTCCCCATTTGTGATGGGGATGCTATTCCCATAAAACAGGCATGTGCTGTTGTCCTGCCTGGCTACACAAACCAGCTCTGGAAAACCTCAGCTCCTAGATTACCAGCATAGCAGAGTTCTGTCTGCAAAGGTGTAAGATTACAAAATACACACTCCATGCTCACATGGCTTAACCAAAACCACCTCATTTTTAGCAGTTTGTGAGGGTTTATTCATTACGCTTCAGCAGAGGAATGCAGGAATGGGAGCAGCATTAAACCTATTCATTTGGTGGGAGTCATCTCCTCTCCCCTGCTCCAGCCTGTTTGGCTTTAATGATAATTGCACCTCTTGAGTTGTTGAATTGGCTCGCTGCCACACCGGCCTTCCCTGTGCAGATGTGTGTGGCACAGTGCTGGGAAGGAAAGCTGGAGCCTGGAAAAAGCTTACGTTAATTCTTTGGGGCAGGGCTGTCCTTCCCTCTGGGATGTGCTCCACATACCGCCATGCATCCTGCCCTACATGCCATCCTGCATCCCACTCCACTCACATATCTTCCTGGACTCCTCTGTTGTTCTGCTGTGGACAGCTGCCTGCTTCCAAAAAGGCTTCGCCTCCTCCCTGATAAGCCCTCAGCTCAGGATTGAATGGCTCCTACCTTTTACAAACAGCCTGTTCTGCACATCTTGGGCCACCCTGCCTGTGTAGCACTGCCCCAGTACCAGCATGAAACGACTCATGGATGCTCTTTTGCTCTTAACTCTGGCAGGAAAGAGGGTGACAGTCACTCCATAACTCTTACATATCCTGCTGGGGAATTTATGTTGCTATTATTATTATTACCACCATTACTATTATTATCATTGTTATTTCTTTAGTCCCTCTTATTAGCCATCTTCAGATGCATCTAACAGTATCCTAGCATCTAAAAATTAACTATTGATTTTAAAAGTCTTGTCACTTTAAAAATAGGAAATAATAATAATAAAAAGAGAAGGCAATAGTAATTTTTGCTGGCTTGTTAAGAATTTGAAAGATGCAATAAAATCAGATTTTAGGTTTATTTGTGCTGCCTGGTCCCAGAGGAGGAATGTGGTGCTCTGCACAACCTGGCTGCTCGCAGCAGCTGCTGCCATCACCACTTTCAGCTCTGTTGCTGTAGTTTCACATAAAGGGCCTGGAAAGTTGAGGAAACTGGTAACGCTAGATCCATAATGAGAAGAAAAGTATTATATGTGAACTGTGGATGCCCGGGCTGGGTGGCTGTAGAGTTTGTCAGCAGAAGTTAGCAGCATGGGTACAGTAGCACTATTGACCTAGCAGAGGCTGGTACAGTTGAATTTGAGCCACAGAGACATGGAGAAAGTCTTACTGAAAGTAGTGTTAAGGTCTGTGTTTAAAGGACACTGTTTTGAATGGTCTGTAATGAGAATGAAAGCAGCTTAATTCAGTTCATCAGCAGGAGACCAGCCATCAGCTGGAAACCCCAAGGTTTGTCTTGCTGCACAGAACTGAGAAGGAGACAGCCTTCTGTTCCTAAAAGTTGAGATAAAACTGACTGTGGTTCAGCAGCTGGGATGCATTTGGACAGAGTCTATTCTTTTCACTTGTACTGGAAATATTAATTAAACCATCTTTCTTGGCAGGTCCCTAACCCCCACTATGTCTGGGATACTCAGGTGCAGGGCTCTGGTACCCAATTTCTGGAATCTGCGCCAAGTCACTAAGCTTTTCTTGCCCACAGTCTATAGTCATACAGCAATAGACAGGGCAGAAGCAGTGTTCCATTCTGTTTTTTTCAGCCTCAGTTTTGGTCATGGGTATCACCAGTAGATAGTTCCTGTCCGGTTTCCTCTTAGTCAAGCTGGACTACTCTGGAGGTGTGACTTTTGGATACATTATCCTCAATCGGTATCATGATAATCCTTTAATTGTTCATTTGTATGGTAATTTAAGAGGTTACAAGAAGGCCAAGTGAATTAATCTGAGGAAGGTAAGAGGATGGGATGAACAAGATGAGGTCACTAGAGCTAGCAAAGGAATTAAAAAAGAGCAAATAAGTCTGTGACAAGGTGGAAACTTATCTGACTTCTCTCTCCACATGGCACATTCACTGCTCTGGTTTGGGAAGAAGCTGATTTACAGCACACTGAAGAATATAGATGGCATATAGAAATATTTTGCATTACTTTCTGCCTTGGTGATCCTCCAGTCAGAGTGGACCTGCTGACCATGGGATGTTCTCCATGGTCTCTTGCACCAATGACTAAAACGGTCAACTACCATCACAGCCACAGCCCTGGGCTTTGTGTCTATTGCTGCTGGAAGGATCCATCTTTTCAACTTTTGAGCAACTGTAAGGTCTGGTTTGCTTTGATAAAGATGAGATTCACGCATCACATAACTTCTGGTTCTCTGAAATGCTGTCTGTCAGTCACCGTGGTGTGTAGTTGTTTAACTTGGACCTTGGACCCAGAGTTTGAGACTGTAGAGTGGTAACAGAGCAGAAATCCTTAGTGCTTTTTTGGTGTTTTTTTTTGCTTGAAAACACCTGTAGGTATCAGTCTTATTTCATGGATGGGGAAACTGAGGCATACCTGCTACCTGGTCTGACAGCCTTTGCTCTCAGCAGAAAGTCTGCATTTCTGGGCTTTAAAACCAGAAAATTTCTGATGAGGCAAACAACAAACAAAAACAAGCCAAAAGAAAAAAGTTATGTATTTCCGACTATTTTCTTAGCAGGGACAGTAGCCAGTGCTTTCCAGCATCAGTGAAGGTGGGGCACACCCTATTCTGGGAAATACAGCAGTGCCATGTAACCACCCAGCTTGACTGCTGGTAACTCATACCCTCCAGCAAGGCAGCATAGTGAAATGGATAGACGTGTGCTAAACCAGTCCTGCTTTCTCCTCTTCCAGCAGGTTGCCCAACAACATTGGATGGGTTGCTCAATGCAGTCAAAATTACTCCATCAGGATGACGTTGCTAACAGCACTTAAGTAGTCTTTAAGTGCTTTGAGATCTATGGAAGTGAATTAAAAGAGATAACGAGAGCAGATGAGGGAAGGGAAAGGATACAAGTGTCAGGCATTTAATTGGAAAATCTTTTTCATTATATCACCATTGCATTTATTCTGATCTCACTGCTGCTGTTGGCTTTCTAGAACTAGATCAATACTGCAGTGAATTCAAGACCCTGAACCCTGCCATTGCTGCTGGGGGCTGCTTGACATCATTACTGTGCTAACAGCAGCAGCAAGGCTAGTGAAAAATATTTGTGTCTCCTGGAACATAACCTCTGGGGGATGAGAGGAGGTCCTGGCACTGTGTTCTGCCCAGATTTAGCTACAGAGAATAGAGTTTTTCCTACCGACATCTTTGGACGATGGTTGTACGACACGGTCCTTTCGTAGCATCCTTGCAGTGCCAGCTTCTCCATGGGTTTTCTTGTCTGACAGTGGGTGGTTGGCTACCATTTCTGGGCTCAGGCTCTGCCAGCCATGTGTTACCCAGTCAGGCAGGGCACGACTGGTGACCTGCTCTGTGATTGTTGCAATCCTCTCCCAGGATCTCTGGCTGAGCTCAGCCCTGCATGCATGCACATGCAGGGGAACATAGCGAGACCAGCAATTCTTCCTCCTCCTCCCTGATGCTGGAGCTAGCTGGCAAGCTGTCATCAAAGCAGAATTTCCAACTGGTGTCTCTTTTCTTGGAGGCTGCCTGTCTCCATCGCGGGCTCTCAATGGCGCTCAAGTCTGCCTGGGAATGGGCGCCACTCCCGCATAGCTTCTGGGTCGACTCTCATTAGGAAGGGCGTATGCCTTGGAGAGGATGAGCTATGCCTCTCATTTTGTTTCACCACGTAGGAGCCATGCTACAAAGCCAGGACACAGAACTGTGTTTCTTCCTGAGGGCTTGTTCTCATCAGCGTTTGCCCTGGCTGGAAGCCCTGTTAATCATGGAGTGGCGATTAATGCTGGCAAAGCAGCAGTGCCTGGATGGATGAGCCCTTCCTGTGTGTGCGGGGCTGTTCTGCTAGCCCCTGGGTGGGTCCCCCATTGGAGCCATGCTGTAGTTGGAGGTGGGGATCTTACCCCTTGTCCTGAGTTTCCCCGTGCACTCTGTGGTGGTAAAGGACATCTTCAGGGCAAAAGTTACTGTCCCCAGTTCTGGTGCTGCTGTTCTCCAGGGTCCTGCCAGAACTGGTGGCCCTGTTGTAGCTCAAAAACCCAAACTGGGTACTTTGCAAGTAAAAGAGGGGTAGTGATGTGTGCTAGAGACAAGGAGTGAGTTGTTGTGCCCTCTCCAAACCAACTAAAGAGATATGGGCTCCAGAATCTCCCCGGGGGTGGTTCCCATCTTGTCAGTGTCCAGTGTTACTGTAGTTATTGGGTGACACAACATGGTCTTGTGATCACATCTTCCCACTGACCTCTATCATCACTTATACTTCAGGTTCATCAGGGTGCAGCCACTTTGGTGCTCACTTGTCTCCTTAGAGGAGGAGGAGGAACAGGTTACTCAGAGAGATGGGAGATGCCCCATTCCTGGAAACTTTAAAGGTCAGATTGGACAGGGCTCTGAGCAACCTGATCGAGTTGATGTCCCAGCTCATTGCAGGGGGTTGGAATATGTGATCTTTAAAGTTCCTTTCCAGCCTACATGATTCTATTACTCTATGAGGGCAATTCCCAGTCTGGCTAACCCAGAGCGACAAGCGGGGTGCAGGGCATCCCTCGACCTTGTCATGGAGCAGCCAGAGCTGCAGGAATGGAGGACAGAGGTTGACCCAACACATGGTGCTATGGGCAGCAAAGAAATAGTGGTATGCTTTGAGTGGGGTGTTCTGAGCACTCACGCTGCTCAGTTACAAATTCCTTCCAAAATGGTTGGCTCAGGACCTTTTTAAAGGCCATTGCTAATTAATGCAGAACCTACCTGTGCTTATGCTTCAATAGTGGATGCATCAGTCTGAAAGATGGCTGGAGACGCAAAGCGTGGGGTTTTTCTTTTCATCTTCCCACAGGACATGCCTGAGCACCAGAGAACATATTTGCATTTTTTGGGACATAGCATGAATACTTTCAGCAAATAGTAATAGAAATACACATAGCTGTCCCGCATGAGTATGTACAAGGCAGTAAAAGATAACTGCACTTAAAGGGATCAGCATCTTGTTCCTCCTGCATAGCTCGTTGGTCAGGGAGCCTGATGAAGTTCTTGTGTCCCTTGACAGTGTTTCAGCTTGTCCCTAGTGTGTACCAAGCTTCAGCCATGAGCTTCACTCTTCAGCACCTAGTCAGAAATAGCTTGCTTTGGGTTTGCAGTTGGTATTTCTAGATGCATGCTCCAGTGCTGCAGGATCACACCATAAGCCGATCAGCTGAGAAATGGGATCATTTAGACAAATTCAGTCCTATTTTTTTGATAGCACCTATAAATATGGCTAATCACTAAAAAATTAAATCCCATGGCCATGTTTGTTGGTTCATCTCTTTGGCAGCTGAGCAGTTATTGTAATATCCAGCATCTTTCTGCACTGCTGCGTCCAAAACTATTTCAGGCTGCCAACAGCAAAAGATGTTGCTTAACCCACTCACAACAAGGAACCCATCCAGCTGACATTTTTTTCTGTCCTTTGGGTTGTTATTCTTCAGATTTGGCTCCCCAATCCAGTTCACAGTCTTGCATGGCAAACTGGCATGCACTGGCATGGCTGAGAGGGACGAAACAATATCATGTGTTATTACCAGTGCCAAAAAAGCTTGTGGAGGAGAGTCATGGGCATAATCACATCGAAACCTTGAGATTTGCAGCTGAACTGGGAACCTCCTTGTGCTTTGTGCCTGCCCTGCTTCCCAGGGCAGTTTGGTTGATTATGATAAATGAGAAAGTTTCAGCACCAAGTACATGCACAGACAGTTTGCTCCTTTATGCTCTTGCTTTTAGAATTAACAGCGCTAGAATGGTGGAGGTTGGGAAAGTGTTCGATACTTCTTTTCACATCCTCATCTTTTTCTGTATTTGCATCTCATTCTGATCCCCTGTGTCAGCATTGGTCCAGAGCAAGAACAACACACCTGGTAGTTGTGAGGTTGGGAGGAACTGGGCTGAGTGCCAGGCCTGAGGCCACACTGACGTTTTTTGTCCTTCTTGCCCCAGATGAACCAAGATCTCCCTCACAGGGCCTGAGCTTCTGTTTGGCTTGTGTGAAGCTGTGTTTTGAACATTTTGCCGTCTGTTTTCTCAGCAGTGGGTTGCTTGCCAGCATCCTTGATGCAGCATGGAGATGGAACCATTGATGTCCGTACTCATTGCAGGGGTCTTGACCTTTAAAGGTCCCTTTCACCCAAACCATTCTATGATTCTATGATCCCCAATTCTGTAGTCCAGCAGGTGATTATTTCTAACTAGTCCAAAGGAACCCCTTTTGCACAAGGCAGAGTGGGCACATCCTTCCCCTCCGCAGTCTTCTTCAAGCACATGGCATTCCTGAGATGCACTATTTCCCCTACACGGTATGTAGTAACACCAAATCTCTTTCCTTTGATCCAGGGCCTTTAACAGAGCAGCATGATGTTCTTACACTAGTCGAACAGCTTTGATTCTGCCATGCAGTGTAGTGTGCATGTATCCAGATTGGGCTCTAAACACCCATTTCCTTGCAGAAGTTGAGAATAAATGAAACCAAAGCTTATGACTGCAGTTTATTTTTTTTAATCCTAATGGTCTGTGTGGTTTTAGCACTTATTACTGGATGAAAGGGGATGATACATCAATGTGTATCTGCAGTGTCCCGTGTTAGCTCACAGCTCTCATCTCATGTGTGAGAGAGGATACTTACAACAGCTGGGTCTCCAAAAGGTGTTTTCCTGTAAATTCTGGAGACGAATCACACTAATGGGAAGTGACTGGCTGCAAACTTGTGACCAGAGGAAGATGGATGGTTTTGAACAGGGGTGTTGTGACCTGAAACTTAAGCCTGTCACTGGGTCACTGCCCTTCTTTCAAGTTGTTTCCAATGGGCTGGAAGCTTTCTTGTTATGCATGGACTTGCATCCAGGGAGGATCTGAAAGACCGCTTAACCCTTTGCCTCACAGTGAAACAGAAAGGAATGATAATACAATAAATCTGAAGCAAGGCAACCATCCCCAAGAAAAAGATCCTGAAAGGCTGAAAGAGCCCACAAAGGAGGATGGTGGGTTTGTGTTGACTGTTCAGCAAATAGTCTGCATCTGGGTAGAGGTTACAGCAAAGATTTATACAGGAATTCAATGCTATTTGGGATGTAACACAGGTAACAGCACATTTTCCCTCTTCTCTCTCTCCTCCCTTGTCTTTGCTCTAATGCATTTGAATGAATTACAGTGCAAATCCATGGCTGTATAAATACCAAGTGGAGGAAAAAAACCCCCAACAGAAACCACGGGCATTGTTTAGGCTGTTCTTTGGTGTATTTCACCCATGACTATAAACTCTGTGAGCCTTGTGGGATGGTTTTGGGCTAAAAGGGGCTTGAGACAGGCTTATTGAGTGCCTTATAAAAACATTTCACAGACATTTCCCTTCCTATCCTTCCTCTCATGATGTGTGTGCATTGCAAAAAAAGTGCTCATACTCTCAGCTCCCAAGATTAAACCCCTTTTACTGCACAAATGCTGTTTGGGATCCACAGTTTGTACATACAGTGCACAGCTCAAAGGAGATAAGTCTACATTCTTCATAAGTCTACATACTTCAAGGTCCATTTTCTATGTTAGCATCTTAGATTTAACCGGTCTTGTCAGAAAAAGCATGTTGCTCGGGGCAGGTCCTACAGCTGATGTTGAAGTGAAGAGTGGGATCATGGTGGCAGCTCTGGGTCTGCAGCAATGAAGGACAGGGGGATTTGGCAGCTGGGCTTGTTTGATTTTTTGGGAGTACAAGGAGAGGACTAGTCTGTGATGCTTGGCAATAAATTTGGCCTGATACTTAAGTACCAGTTCCCAGGAAATTGCCATCAGAGTAATTAGCGTGTGCTGACTTATTTGTACAGTGATAACAGCAGGAAAGTATTGAAGCAGGAAAAACAAACACATTTTTCATTTGAACCTTCAATCCACAGCCTTTACCTGACAGTTCACTATTTGCAATATGCAGGCCTATTTTTAGGCTTCCAAGTCAGGCGGGCTCTTTTTTCATTTTTGTTTTGCATTTTGGTTTTTATTTTGCTGACATAAATTGGAAATGAATCTGTGCTTAGAGATAAACACAGTTTTAAAATAAACATTTTGAATATCAAAGAGTCTCTGGAAGTGCCAAAGCTTCAGTACAAGGCTCTTGAAACTTGTACTCTTGCAAGTGGGATGAGGACGGCAGCTGGGATGAGCAGGAGGAGCTTGCTGTGCAGAGGGTGCACTGGATAGTGGAATGTGATCCCTGTTTCTATCAGAGGTATTTGATGCGACCATGAACATCTTCAGCCCAGATTTGCTTGCTCAGTGGCAAGTGCTGCTTAGCCAGCCAGATTAGAATTGTCCTTTGAGAGGTGAGCATTGAGTAGGAGGTTGAGTAATAATTATTGTTAATGAGACTGTGGGAGAATGGCACAGGGTTACAGGAGTTTGTGGTTGTGAGGCATCCAAGGAGCATGTTTGGAGGAGGGCAGCCTTATTTGTGTGAGTATATGAAAATGCTAGCAGAGAGCAGGAGGTGTTTTGGGAGAAAAGTGGATGTAGTGAAATATGTGGATTCACCTTGGAGTAGAAACAATGAGGATGAAAGTGTCTGCACTTCTTCCTTTCCCTCTCCCTTTCCCTTTCCCTTTCCCTTTCCCTTTCCCTTTCCCTTTCCCTTTCCCTTTCCCTTTCCCTTTCCTCCTCTCTCCTGCTTACCAGCCACACAGAGCAGCCACTCCCTGCCAGTTACTTGTGTTAAATCTCTTCTTCTCCTCTTCTCCTTTGTCGTTTATAAATATAGAAAAAAGGATGGGAGCAGAGGACAGACTGTCTGCAGGGGAAAAGAGCAGATGGGCCTCGGGGTTTCTCCTGGAGATGTATTTTGTGAACAATTGAGGAAATCAGGCAAAGCACCTCCCACTGCCAGCAGCTATATCACAGGCACCCCTGGCTGCAAATGAAGTGCAGATAAATCAGAGTTAAAGTGCCTTGTTTAAATACCAAAGGCTTTTAAGTATTCAAGCCAGCCATCAAAAGGATGACTTTCCATCTCCGTATCTTCACCTCTTTGCATGGAGCCTGCTTGCCTCCCTGGAAGGTGTGGCTTAGGCAAACACTAGCAATACTGTTCAAATCAAAGGTAAGAGTGAAGCCTATGACCTCCCTTATACGAGGTTCAGAATGGGTGACCTGATGGTCCTTAAAGTCTTAGGAAGTGATTGCCATGCTGTGCAGGCCCCAAAGTTTGTCCCCATCCCTGGCTCCCCCTGTATTTTCCAGCTACCAAATGTAGGTTTGGGGCTGGAGGAGGCTGGGTTTTGACTACAGCCTCCATGTTTCCTAGGGAGCGATAGCAGCTCCCTGATTTTTGTGCCACGGGTTAGTTACCATTTTGATCCTATGGCTGTCGCAGTGTGCCTGCACATTTTAGGCCCTGAAAGAAAATAGGCAGGTGTGAGGGAAGGCATTGCAAACACAAGTGTGAACCAGCACCATGATGATGAGAACTTTAAACCAGCCAGAATGGTTGTTCTCACTGCAAAATACTTATTTCTTATATTCTGCTTTCTTTCTGACCTGTGAGTGTAATTTTTTCTACTTGCCTTTGTCTGGATATGATTTTTCCTGGGTTTTTTTTGTTTGGTTGGTTTTTTTTAATATGGGGAAAAAATAATTAGAATGGGTTTCTTGGTTTAACACCATCTTGCTTTGCTGCTTGTGATGCGAATCTGGCACTTTAGCTGCTCTTCAAACCACATCTTGGTAGCGATGGGATGCTGAGAACTTTTGGATGAGACAAAGATCTCTGGGGCTGGACAAGCCCGACCACTGATAATGGGGCATCTTGTTCTCTGTACCACGGATAATAGGGCCTCTTCTTCTTTATATGTCATTGATTTCTAGGCTTTAAGGTCATGGTACTTGTTCAGTCCAACCTACTGTACAACAGAGATTTTTAGAATAGTTTCTACTCTGGGATCAACAGTTGGGAATGAAACCAAGCATGCATTTTCGAAGGAGCAAGAGAAGCAAGGTGGAAGCATTCCATCTTATTTTAAAAATTACCAGTGCTAGACCTTGGCCATGGCAGTTGGAGGACTTTTCTCTTTGTTAATTACCTGTAGTGTTGAAAAATGGTATGGTTTCTTGTTTGTTTTCTGTCAAGCTTCAACTTTCAACCTTTGGTCTCATTATGTCTTTATCTGGCAGACTGAGGAGCACTCTTCTGACAGGTACCTACAGGCTGTGAAGTGCCTTTTAACTTTCTCTTTGATTGACTTCCTTGAGCGCCTTGCTACAAGCCTGGGTTTGTTCTTGTGGTCGTCCTCTGAACTCTCTCCAGTTTTTCCAGCATTATTCTTGAAGTGTGGGTACAAGTATTAAAGCTTGCACTCCCATTGGCTGTGTCAGCCCAAGGCCCAAAGATAACAAGGCCTCTCTGCTGCTAAGTGACATCCTTTGCTTGTGTAGCCAAGTGTCTTGGACCTGCCTTGTGAGCTCACATTGGGCCAATTATGCCTCTTACCTCAGCCGGTCCAGTAGGTCTCGTATGTTTAAAAAGTTTCCACATAGTCAATTCTTTAACGTGCCAAGGGTCTCTTTAATCTTTTTGATATATTTTTTTTTTTTGATTTTAATTCTGAAAGGAGTTTTAGTCCAACCTTTTTCACTGTACAAGCCATGTGTCCAAAATCTTTACACAGCTGAGAGCTGCTAGGAATGTATTTTATGGAGCTGGAGGAAGGAAAGCAGTTCACAAGAGGGATATAACACTGATGTTTATCTCCAATGCATGGTGGTGCAGGACAGACTCTTGCTACTGGCTCCAGAGTCCTACAGGTTTTTTGACCTCTTCAGCTCTTGATGGATTGATTTCTCTTACGGAGATTAACCAGGGAGATGGTGAACATGCAAGCCCTGTGCCAGCCAAACCTGTCATTGCTGACTACAGAGTGTAACACCAAGCTCCTTGGCTTGACCCATTGTTTGGGTCTGTGCTGTGAATTTCTAGAGGTTAGACACAGAGAACTGACTGTATTTTCAATTGAGGCATTTTTGTTATTGGTTCTATGTTGTTTCTTTAGTGTAATAATTCAGAGGAAACAGAGGTGTTGATCTGATGGGGAGCCTAGAAATATTTTTGGTAATAACATCCAGATGTTTCTTTAGCATATCTGCTTGAGCCACTGTTGAAGTTGGTGACTTCAACAGTGCTGCTGGTGCATTTTACTGCCTGCTGCTGTGCGTGATGTTAATTCATGAGTAATGCAGGAATGGTGGAGGGGGAAATTTAGCAGTCAAAGCAGGGACAACCAGCTGCTGAGGAAGCGTGGGAGAGGAAGGCAATCCAGACTGTAACCCAAATTATTCTTGCTTTTACCATTTAGGTGGGGTTTTTAGAGGTAATCTTGCATGTAATTGTAAGTATTTTGCCCCAGGTTTGCCTAGTTACAGGTCACTGTGTACCGGTGCTGTTGCAACTCAGCCATGTGGGCAAGACATTTGTCTGTCTGAACATTGACTTCAGAGGAGAGCAGGGCAAGCTCTTCTTGTGCAGTGACTGCTGTGTGAAAAGATGTTCCTGCCTGTCTCCTTTTTCGTGGGAAGCTGTTTCACTCCCTGGTTGTATCTATGTTTAGCACTTTAACACTGCCTCACTAATGCCTCTGCCAGGATTGTCAGCATGTGGTGTTCCTCCAGGGAGGGTCAGCTTTGGGACAGCTCAACTGCCTCATGCCAAGACTTTAGGAAGCCAGGATGCTATTGGAAGTTGTGCTTTTAATGTCACTGTGTCAGCATTGTGTCCTGCTCAAGGGAATACCGCCAGCAGCCTGAGAATAATGTTCCATAATTCTCAGTGCCTTGAGCTCTGCAGTCTGTTTCAAGGCTGCGCATTCCAAATCCTCGATTCATGGTCACAGCCCTTCTGATATGTACTGGGCTCTGGTATGTGCTGGAGCTCCTTACACCACACTCTTCTTCCTCCCTCTTCCTCAATGACTTCTGTTGGTGACTGATTTTCAACGTCATAGAGACTGCATCTTCAGAGCAGGGTGGTTTGTTATGCTCACTAGAAAGTACTGATGTGGACACCAGGTGTTGAAAGGTACTTTGCAGCCACAAGGTCTTTGAAGAAGAAAAGAATCTCATCACCCCAAATGAGGGCTCGCGTGTCACCTCCCTCCAGGGCTGATGAGGTGACATTGGAGGTTCTGCAGGTTAAAGTGGAAGAAGGTGAAAGCATGTGGTTGGGATGTGGCAAAGCCCTTCTGTGAGGAGATGTTGATGTAGTAGATGCCTGTGAGACAAATGGCCCAAAGGCGTAGATCTCATCCTATTCCTGTTTCTTCCTCTCTAACGCATGACACAGCACCATGACCTGGCCAAGAATGGGCCATGTGTAGGTTTGAAGACAATTGTGCAATTTAAATCTTAAAAGCACAAAGGAGCACCAAAAATATAGGAAAAACAAGCAGCTCTTTTATTAAATATGTATATAATTGGACATAGAACAATATAGTAAAAGAACAAAGAAAAAATCCCCCTGCTTTTAGCTCTTTGTCCAGTCTTGTGGCCACGAGAAGATTGCTGCCATGATGAAGATGGCGGCCATGATCCTTGCTGACATGCAGCCCAGGCAGAGCTGTGGGTGTGTGTGTTCTCACTAATGCTCCAGTTGAACAAAAGGGAAGAAAAGAAAAACACCTCTGTGGTGAAGTCTCCCTCCCAGGGGTTGGAGCTGGGCTCATGCGAGCTGTGACAGACCTGTAGCAGGGGTGCTAGGAAGAGTGGTTACACCGCTTGTTGCTCGCTCCATCCTGGTGGCAGCCGCAGAGCTGCCACCTGCCCCATCGCAGGCGTGACTGAGCTAGGCTGGGTGGGGAGGGCAGCACCACAAAGGCTGGGCAGGGATCAGGCTGGGTCCACTGCCTTGCCCCCACAGCAGCTGGCAAAGGGGAAATTTTTAAAAACAAAAAGTCATCTAACCACAGCAGGCCATCAAGTGGTTTTGGTTATATGGTAGGGAGCAGTCTGGCCAGATGAATCACAGGATGGAGTTGGACATGATGAATAATGTTGTACAACCCCGAAGGAGCCTGCAGCAACTTGGTTTATGTGGGGGGTTTTTCAGAAAGTTGGGCCCCTGAAACAACACTGTAGGTCTTAGAGCAAGAGATACAGCATGGCATATGAATGTTTATCATGTAAACAGAAAAAGCAGCAAGAGATGGACATAGAGACTCATCTTTGGAGTTGTGGATGATATTGCCACCCTCATGGCTTGGTCCCAGTTTCTAATTGTCATCTTAGCTGAATTTCCCATGCTCCCAGAGAGTGACAGAGCTATTTGCTTCTATCACGCCGGTTGTGGTCTTGTTTCTTCTGGCAGTGAGGTGATCCATCCCACTTGGCTTCCCTAGCAAAGATGTGTGTTTAATTATCAGTGGCTTTGTAACTCCTGTGCTACATCCTGGACCCAAGGGTGTGGCTTCTTCAGCAGCATAGACCAGCCCTCCTGCTTCTCATATAATAGAAAGGCCTGGGCTGAAGAGACCATAAAGATTATCTATTGTAACCCCTCTCCCATGGGCAGGGACTCTACTTCACTCTGGGTCTCTGTAGCTAGGAACACTGAATCTGGGTGAGATCAAACATCCATTGATATGAGATCTCTTATGAGGCTGAATTTCAACTTATTCCCGGCTGCTTCATAAACCTGAGCCAGTTTCTGTCACCTGCCCTGGTAATCCTTCTCAGTTGCTAGGTTGAAGTTAGTTTGCAGTTCATTCCTAATAGGATGAAGCTGCCAGCCTCTTCTTCTGCAGCTCTTCCCATCCAAAGAAACCTTTAGGCATCTCCATTGTGTTGACCCTTCATCTCTTTCAAATGTTCTTTGAATGCAGGTGAAGGGTGCTTGTTTTTTTCTTAGCACTATTACATTGGGCTACTTGTGTCTGGCTAGTGTCCACTGGAGGAGCTCCTGCAGATTATGAAAGTGTTTAGTTTAGATAAAGTACCTAGCTGCTGTGTTTCTGTTTCTCCCTGTACACAAAAAATTGCTACTTTTGATAAAACTTAGAATTTAATCTAGATAGGATTTTTTAAGTTTTTCCTGCCTCCTCATTGGATCAGTATATTATACCCAGTGAGCAATGTCTGCATTAATATTAATCAACACACAGTGCAGTCATTTTGCTAGTCAGTGTGAGTCTGTAGTTGAGCACTGAAATTATTTTATAGTAAAATTTACATATAAAGCTAACTATATTGCATTGTATATTAAAATCCATTCAATTTGATAAAAATAGCTCAGTATTTCCTTTGTTGGCATCTGAGCTGACTGTGACTTTGTCACTAATACACCGCTGTTTTCAGTTGAATGCACCCTCAGGAGACAGTCAGCTTCAGTAAATCCTCCTGTTTGGGAGAAGTATGGTAAAAATTTGGAAAAGATTAGGGTTAGGGTTACTGAGTTAGGGTTATGGGCTACTGAGAGTATGTTTAAACTTTCTAACTGTGTTTGCACTTTGGTTTATATTTAAAAGCACTCTTTGTTTCTAATGGAACTTGCAAATCAAAGTGTAAAAGTTTATGACACCAAAGGGAAACTTTTCAACTGTTGAAACAAAATACTTCAAATCAAAATGAGTTTCTATTTAGCAAAATTTCCAAGTTTTTGTATTTTTTCTCACTTATTTAAAATGATTAAAAAATCAAGATCTTTAAACCCTACAATGATGATAGAATTGGATTTTTCAGGTTTCTTTGACATTCCTTGTTCATTTCTGTTCAAGTAATGCCTTCTGAATCTTCAGACAAGAACAAGGTGTTCTTCTGTCAGTACTGCAAGGTCAGAGTGTCCCTTGAAGAGTGAACCAGACATCACTCTCTTGATACTAACAGAAATCATGTATAAACCCCAAAAGATTGTCAATCTGTCCTGAACCAGATATTAAAACTCTGTTTTCTTCATAGGTTTATGCACTGTTTGGATGATGAAGCTTGATGAGCTGCAATTTGGCTTGGATTACAGTATTTCAGAAGACATTCTGAACTTGCCAGGCACCATCCCATGAGACTTTGGGGATATTGGAACTTAAGTTTATATCTCCAGTGTCACACAAGAAGAAAGAGCAGAGTTGGCTGCTTTGCACAAGTAATGAAAATCAATGCTGCATTGCCATTGGGAGGAATGCTCCAAAGGAGAAAAGACTGGCATATAGATCTCATTTTTGAGATAGATTTTGCCTGGGAGTAGGGTGCCCAAGGGAAGATATAGGAAAAAAGAGGAGAGGTTATGCTACAAACCAGCTTCCTGACCTCCAGAGTGGAACTGAAGATTTATAACAAGGTAAAAAAAACAACAAAACAAAAATCAAACAAAACCACACAAAAACCTCCAAACAAATACAAAACCAAAGCCACACCAGCCAAACATTTTCTTTCCTTCCTGTCTCATTCACATATCCATCAGAAAAGAAGGGGGATGAATCCATGCATTGATTTGAGTAGTTTCTCCTAGAGCCCCCAGTCTCTCTCTTGTTTCCCTGCCCGCTTCCTGTGTGCTGCATCACCCATGCCTTGAGCAGGCTTCATGTAAAAATCATCATCAGATCTCTACTGTCTTAGGTGTCCACATGTCTAAAACTTAATTTTTCAAGTATTTCTGCATACATGCGCACACACACACACACACACACACACACACACACATATGTACACACGTTAAATATGTCACTTCTGGAGGACACTTTTTGCCTTTACTTTATGACTGAGAAATTTGTTGCTTTGTTATTAGAAATGAGTCCCTCACCCTCATCTGTACTGTTTGCAGCTCTAGCTTCAGAGTATGACAATGATATATTTTCCAAATTGATAAGATTCAGAGTGAGCTGAAATGTATGGGCTTATCACATTACTTCATCCAAAGCTATAAGAGGAGAAAGGCAGGAGGTAGAAAAAAAAAAGCAAGCAAAATTATCTAGTTTTAATTCACTACCTTTGGAGAACTGAAAAACACTGCTGAAAAGAAAGTTGAAGCTTGATTGATTTTTTACGTTCTTTCCTACTGCAAATGTTTTTCCTCATAAACATGTATGGCTCCTCACATATCCCTCCAATGGGCCCTGGGTTATGGAGTGCTGGAAGCATTCCCTCGAGGGGGAGTCAGACTTGGTCTGTTCCAGCAGTACAACTCCACAGGCATGAAGGACACGTGGCTGTCCTCTGCTACACTTTGTGTAGTATGTGGTTCATGTGAAGGCTGTTTGGTGATGAGGGTGGAAAGGGTTCATCAGTCTTTTCCTCTGAGGTTGATATATATGATGTTGCTGTGAAGGAAAAGCCAATGTTTGCATGAGGACCCATATATTGTCATGACAACATTTCCTAATAAATTTGGTAATTATGAAAAATGCTGAATTGAATTCCATGAGATAAAAATCCCCTCATTTTTTCAGATCAGAGGTTTCATGGCTTCCCCCTCACCCTTGCATCTCAGCACTGAGCTTGAAGGACCATCCCTTAGTGTTAGAAGTTTTTAACCTCTGTTGTTGGTTTAACTGCTGATATTTACAGTGAGAATGCCCGTGACATGGGTATAGATGGTGATGAGAGGATACCATGCTCCAGGAAGCAAGAATGATTTCACATAAATGGAGTATCTATGACCAAATGTGTAGCTGCTACATTTTTAAAGTGGGTTTGAATCAGATCTGGGTCTGGCCCAGTTCCTTGAAAGAACCAAATTGAAATATCTGCAAGTTAGGTGTAAGTTTTTGTTTCAGTATAGTCGTTTAGATGTTAATCTTGGTTTGATAGTGATATTCCCTCATTAAAAGGTGATGGTGAGAGGGTGTGTGATATACATTGAACAGCAGCCATACTGTTAAAGATGAAAGGAAGTTGAAGCGGCTGTACAGAGTGAGACCATCTAGTTCAATATCTTCTTTAATGACAACCAGGAGAGGAAAGAGTATAAGAAAGGGCTCTTTTGGATCTCAGCAGATCCTTCCATCAGCCGGCGGTTAAAAGTGTTAAGCTCCTCTTGGGAGTGTCCTTTTTTTCTCCCCGTGGATCAGATGCTCCTGTTGTGCTCAGGTTACGGAGTTCATTACTCTAAGCAACCCAAACCATGCAGTGTCGGGCCAATATCGTGTTTATATGGATTAGCTCAAGTCACCTAAATCAGAGATTCTAAGTTGGACTTGGCTGGGGGAGTCACATCATGGCACGTAGTGGGCTGATGATTCTGCTGTAACAGCCAGGGCTCATGTCAGGAGATTGGAGGTCACCCTCAGTCCTGTATAATTCTGTCATTTAACCCCTCAGCTTCCTCCCCTGGAAAGCATCTACTGGCACTTCATACAGAGCACCAACCATATCTGTGGGTGGGAATTTCTGTAACAAATAGGATTTAATTAGAAGAATAGACTGCAACCCAGTCTTCAATTAGTTATGTAGGACTGTTGTCTCCTTGGTGGCTTGGTTCTTGAAGGAGAGAGATACAACCTCTTGTATCTCACAGGGGCCTTTTGCAAGTCTCCAAAGGAGAATGGACTGTAATTGGGTGCCTGTTATTTCATTGCATCAGCTTTTCTGGGTCTGGGAGTGCTCTTAGCACAAGCAAATAAATTACCCGTCTCATTTTGCTACGTGTTCCGCAGCCAGCCATATGTTTGAGCCTGATAGAGATTTTTATCTTGTGAGCTAAAATTACTCAATGGAGGATGACATTTCTTATCAAGGGCTTTGCTGAATCAGAGAATGGCCCTGGCACTCAGCTCTGGGACTCTGCTCCTCTTTGCCCACCCTCCCAGCCCAGCAATAAATAAATGGATTTGTGTCTGTAGGTCAGAGGCACTTGCATCAAGGTTTTGTTTCAGATCAAAGGTCTGAAGATTGTCCGTGTGCCTGGGAAGACATGTCATTGAGGAGGGGAAGCGAGATTGTTCGTATGATTAAAACAGAGGGTATTAGAGCTGTGCAAATGCATCTTCACAGAAGATCATTTTATGAATGGCTGATAACTTCAGATCATATCCAGGAACCCTTTTCTCCCACTGTGCAAAAGTTTTGCTTTCAGTTATGTGGTGTGAAATGCCATCCTGTCCTACTGACAGCAATATCTTCTCTGCAGACTTACAAATTTCATCTCTCCATCCTTGCATTTCTTGGACAAGTTCATTTCCTTCCTCTCTTTCCCTTTCTCTCATTGAGGTTTATCTGGTAAATGATGATTTAAGGGATTGTCTGGGTGTTTAGCAGGTAGGAGAGAGACAGGGGGAAACAACCGCTCTTCCTTACAGCTTCCAGCCAAGAGCCTTCCCTTTGCCTTCTCTTTGCCTCTTAGCAGTGCAGAACTGACAGCATGAGATGTTCAGCTTCTCCAATGCAGCTGGGCAAAGCTCCTGGTGGAGAGTGGAGGGACCACATGTGCATTGTCCTTTACTCTAGCTGAGCACTGTCCACAAAGGCAGGTTTGTTCCTAGGAGCCCTAGGAAGCAAGACTAACCACCCACCCATCCAGCCATGCAAGTGTGGTCAAACTCTCTGTAAGATGTTCCTGGGAAGGGCAGCTGTGAGCATGTTTTCTCCCTGCAAAAGAGTGTCCTTCACTTGTCAGTACTCATGTAGTGTTGTACTAAGGGCAAGGTCCTCTCAGATCAAAATAAATCTGATAAAATGCCATCTTTGACAGAGAGAGACTGAACATGCAGCATGGATTTCTTTTGCTCGATGATCTTGTGAATTTTAAATTTTTTTCTATGACTGTAGCAAGGCACTTCACTCCCCCTTTAATTACAAGTATCTTCAAGTTGGCCTGTGGCAGCCACATAATGCACATCAGGAGGTCAAGTCCCTGTTGTCCGGCATAAGCCACTCTTTAGGTTGGTAAAAGGGTGGTAAGTATGGTGAGGGTGCTGTGGCTGGAAGATCCTACTGTGTGCACCTTTGCTGGCTCATTCCTGGCATGCTCTTGGGAACATGGAACAGGTCTTGAAGCGATGCTACACAGAGAAGACCACTTAATTTTGAAGACCCAAAGCACCAGCACCGCTTTCTGCAGTGTCCCATGAGATGCCCAGAGATAACAGCCCTCTGTGGTGTGGCAGTGGGCCAAGGCTGTTCTCTGACTGACTCCTTGGAGAGGCTCCTCTGCCATCTGTAGCAGCTGTCTTCTTTGTCAGCCTGCAGTAAATGCTGGGACTTATGATTGCAGCATCCTCAAAATGCCCCATCCCCAAGGCAGGGTGGCAGGGGTCAGGGTGTGGGGCAGTGGCACCCTCCTTGTGAGTGACAGCTCTCTGGGAATGTGCAGCCACCTTCCTCCACTTGAAACAGCATCAACAGTCTATTTTCCATGTCCTGCTTCCTGCTTTCTGATGTTGCAGCTGAGCATCCATCCCAGCTTGCAGCACAGGGGTCCCAGGAATCTCCAGATGATGTCACACGTGAGCTGGGTCCTCCTTCCTTCAGAATTTTTCTCTTCACCATTTTCCTTCGTGAATCGTGCTGAGTTACCCTGACCTCACAGGAGCAACCTCAGGCCTGCCCAGCAGCCCCTGACCCTGAACCACTGGTTGAGCAACCAGTGCCCTGAGGTCATGCTGGGGTGGAGATCTCCAGGGCAGCAGATAACCAGCTGGCCCTTGGGCTTTACTCCCCAGCTGTGTCCACATGCCATCACACCACATCATGTTTTTTCCATTACCTGGCTCCTGCTGAGGTGGCTGTTTATCGCCTGTTTGCCTTTGGATACAGTGCTGTCCCATCATGTGGGAATAGGTGGTTGCCTCAGTGGTGAATCGGGGAGGTTACGGTGAAGTGCCATGCTCAGAGCTGGTGACCATCTGACGTGACCAGCTGGCATATGCAGGCAACTCGCAGCTGCTTCTGGCTGTGATTTCTGAATTGTTGCAGATAACCTTGGCTGAGTTGGATTCAAGCAGTATGTACTTCACATACTTGCGGAGTGCACCCCAGATGCCATGGTGTGCACCCTATATATGCACAGCATGCGCCCTGCACACCCATATTAAGTGTCCTGCATACCCATGGCATGCATCCCACATAACCCAGTGTGCATCCAGCATACCCACAAGCATGTACACAGCAAGTGTGTTGAGATTATGTGCTGGGTGGCAGTGCTTGAGGTGTTGAGGAGAGCTCACATCTTTGCTCTCATTTCCCAGGCTGAGTTTGCAGTTGGAAAAAAACAAACCCTGTCATTTTATTTGTCAGCTGAGCTAGTTTTTCTCTAGAAGCCACTAAGGCGCAGTCAACCTGCAACCTGCACCACTCTTGCTAGAAACCATTATCTAGGTTAGGCTTACACACTCATAATGGGAAGATAGAATGTTGTACTAAGTTTTGGTCCTGCTCTGGTGCAGCCAAGAGTGATGTAGTGGCTGAGGTCTGTGGAGCAACCTATTGGGGCTGCGGTGGATGGTAGCTGACAGACATCCCATGTGCAGCTCTGAGAGTGTGGAAATGAGGACTGAACAGGCTGAATTACCAAATGTTTCCAAATACTTGGAAATCCCTAAATGTGTTCACCACAGTTTTTGCCAGCCAGGTATGAGCTGTGGAGTTTAGAAGAGCCTCCAAAACATCCATGCTCAGGGCTTCCCTGTGCCAGCATAGGCTTGTGCATACAGGGCAGGACAAAGCAGCAGAAATGCATTATACCAGGAGAAAAAAGCAAATGAGTTTGGTCCCTCACATTTTAAGTAAGCCAAAATACATCTGTTAAAAGAGTTATCTTCACTAAAAAGTAACTAGAAACCTCTTCTCTCTGGCTTTGGTATCTTGAAAACACAGAGCCTGATTTCAGAGGTGCTGCGGGCAAGTGTGGTGTCCTGCACTCTGTGTTTGCTCAAGCAAACCTGCAGTGCCTGCTTTTCTCCATCTAGTTTCTATCCTCACATCTTGCACTTGATCATCTTCCCACCTGATTTGTTACAGTAGCAAAATGCTTATTTAGGTAATTTCCATCTAACTTTAATTAATGTTCTCCATGCCTTTTATTCCAATGAAAAAAAAGAAGGGGTTCCTTTTGAATACTTTGGATTATGGGAGTGTTCAGCCAGGTGTCCTTGACTTTAGCAGTGTTTAAGTGCACGCGTAAGTGCTTTCCTGATGGGAACCAAGACTGCAGTAAATCTTGACGATTCACAGTGGGAGTCTTTCATCTGCATGAAGTAAGTGAAGGAAGCATTGACAAATCTTGGAGCCAAAAGAAAGAATGTGTAAATCCTGGCAAGGAGGTGAATTACCGTGGAGTTCAAAGCATGACATGTTCCTTTATGTATTCTATCTCAGTTTTCAGGGGGAGTTAGCTCTTAAAATATGGCACTGGGGATGTGGTTGTTTCATGCTTTCTTTTGTGCTTTATGTTCTGAACTTTGCCAAACATTCAGGAGTTTGGGTGCTACCCTGTCCCACAAACTGTCTGAACATTGTGGGAGGAAGGATGAAGCTGCATTGGAGTCCCTTCTTTCCACTGGTGCTGCCGAAGCAACTTTACAAAGCAGTTGGTCCATAGCTCAGGAAATATTTTCCTTCTGACTGCATCCCTAGCTAGTGACTGCCCTCCCCCAGTGGGAAGGAAAGGCAGGAAGAGCCGAGTTGTAGCTGAAGGTCCTCCATTTTCAAAATTAGTCTGAATTTTATTTTTATTTTTTTAAATAGTTGATTGCTGGATTATTCTTTAAGGTATCTTTCGCCAAGCTTGGCAGAATGTTTCATTTCTTTCAAAAATTTTCAGGAGTCAAGAGTGCCAGTGATGCTGTGCAACTCCAGAGGGCTGCATGGGATACAGGCAGCTGGTAATGCCAGGAAGAAGAGATTAGAGGTCAAAATAAATGTAATTTATGCAAAGATATCATGAAGAAATTCAGCCTGCTGAGGACGTGGAGCAGCAAAACACCTTCCCAAAGAGAGACAGAGCATCACTGCTCTGCTCATGTGGCACAGGAAAGGATCCAGCTCTCTTCCCCAAGGAATGGGCCGGTGCATCTTTTCCATCTCTAATGTCTCCACTTCCTCATATGTGATGTAAATAATTTATAAGGCTTGAAATGTGATCGTGAGGCCGTCTGCGCAGGAGAAAGACTAAGCCTGGGGCTGTCAGCATGCAGGAGACCTGGTACCTAATGCTGTGCCTGTTCTCCATAGGCAGTATGCCAGGTGAACAAGTGCTGGATTGGTGCCTGAACCTTCCTAAAGTCACCTCACACAGTCATTTTGTTCTTTCCATCCCTTTCTCCATGTCTCTTTTCTTTCTCCCTTATTTTCCTTAGTCTGTTTTTTTTTTTTTCATTCCACCTCCTTTTTTTTCCCCTCTGTTTTTCCCTCTTCTCCAATGTTTGCCACTACATTCTGCATGTGAAAAAATGGCATCTTTTTCTTTTTGCCAGGTAGTAGGACTTTTTAGCTGTAATTGAGCAGTGGGTATTTTGGCTATGTAAGAACTAAACAAAGAGGTTGTCACTTCTGTACTGGTCTACCTCGAAACTGGGGATGAAAAATCACCTGCTGATGCAAAATGGAAGTCTGTGAAAAGCTGAGCTGGCAGTGGCGTGAGAAAAGTCTTGAAGTGGCAGTAGGTAGGAATATACTTCCCCATCCTTGAATTCAGTGTATATAAGTAGCCAGTGAATGTAAAACCTATGAAGGATGGTCTAGTGCGAATACATGTGGAGCAACTGCAGCACATTTTAACTGGTAGATCCCACCACAGTAGCGCAGGTGTTTCAAGCTTTCTGGAAAGCAATATCAAGTAGAACCAAATCTTTCTGGTTGTGTTGCTCCCTCACTTGGCAAATTTGCTTCTCATCTAGAGCTCCAGAGATTGAGGGAATATGATACAGTCCTTTTGCCATTGGGAAGTGTGGATTAGCAGGCACAGCTAAGTGTGGATGAGCTCAGGCACAGAGGTGTTCATCAAATACATGAATAGAGCCCAAACTCCACGGGTGGGTTCGCTCCCAGCAGAGCTGCCTTTATCTACTACAGTGTCCTGATGGAGCATTTCTCCTCTGAGGAAAGACAGAGAGAGCTGGGGGTTATTCAGCCTGGAGAACAGAAGGCTCCAGGAAGACCTTCAAGCACCATCTAGTACCTAAAGGAGGCTACAAGAATTTGATTAGAGGGTTGGAGCATCTCATCTGTGAGAAAAGGCTGAGAGAGGTGACGTTTTTCATCCTGGAGAAGAAAAGGCTCCAGGAAAACCTTAGAATACCTAAAGGGGCCATAATTGATCTGCAGAGGAACTTTTTACAAGGGCATGGAGTGATAGGACAAAGGGGAATGGCTTCAGACTGAAAGGCAGCAGGTTTAAATTGAACATAAGGAAAAAACTTTACAGTGATGGTAGTAAGATACTGGCACAGGATGCCCAAAGAAGTTGTGGATGTTCTATCCCTGGAAGTGTTCAAGGCCAAGTTGGATGGGGCTCTGAGCAACCTGGTCTAGTGGAAGGTGTCTCTGCCTTTTTGGGTGGGAGGGTTGGAACCAGATGATCTTTGAAGGTTCCTTCCTATCCAAAAGATTTTGTGTCTCTGCATTCTTGAAATCCTGCAAGTTGTGATCCCCTGTTGCAGTGGAACCATTTGCATTAACTGGGAGGGAAGAAACACGACACTTTCAATCCATTAAGCAGCTCATGCCAAGAAAGTGCTGCTGACTGCCGCAACTCAGAGGTGACAGGTTCAGCAGAAAGGTGGAGGGGTGGATGAGCCTAGAGTCTCAGCATCCCTCCACCTGCACAGGTGAGCTGGATCAAAGCACCATGAAAGGCCATGGACAAATGCCAGTGAACCTAAAGAAATATTCTCTCAGAGTAGTGCTCCTCTCCAAGTCTCCAGGGAAACATGCCAGCCTACCAAATGGGACAGGAATCGACAATAATTGCATTTAGAAGTGGCATTTGCTGACTTAATCTCTCCATGGTCTTTGTCTTGACATCTCTTGCTCTGGTTGTTGAGAGCTCATTTAAGTGGGTGATTGCTCAACTCTGCTCCTGGGTGGCTCGTCTTGTCAGTCCTCCTCATGTCACTCATGGAAATAAATTGTAAATATATATATTTTTAAACTCAAGGCTTTCATGACATCATACTCAGGAGCACAGTCTCCTTTTTGTGTTCTCTCTAATTTATCCTTCAACAACACATGTAGTTTTTCAGCACCATTTCAAAATATTGTAATAATATTATTGTAAACTCAAATATTGTAGTCATTTATAAGAGCAGGATGCTCACGATTTCCTGGGACTATGGTATTTTCATTTTTTGGCTTCTCTTTGATACTCATGTAAACTACTCTTCATTTTCAGCAAATCATCTGGTTTAGCTTCACGATTACTTTGTCTTTTAGACTAAAAGGGGCCTCAGAGTGTTTTAACCTCCTGCTTCCCCTCCCTTGTAATCTCCCTAGGGTTTGCCAGGCTCCTTCCTAACATGAATGTGGGGCCGGAGGGGGAAACGGGAAAGGGGGGGGATTCACTTCCGATGAAGTCAGCTGAAATCCGTCCTGCAGCGGGTGAGCTGGGAAGGACCCTTCATCTGTCGCTCAGGATGCTGCCAGCGCCAGATTAGGCAGTACAGCCCTGGGCTGGGAAGCGGTGGTGACTGCACTCCCCCACCACTGAACTTTTCATGGGAAGCTTTTCCCAACAGGAAGATGCATGAAATTGTTGAATACTTCCCAGTGTCTGGCAAAAGTTTCCATTTTTGTTATTTAATTTCACTTTGCTTATTACTTAGGTGATTATTTTAAAAAAAGAAAAAAAATCACTTTTTTTTGACAGTTTGCATATTTTTTTTCAGTTTGAAACAGCTTGTTCTACCTTTAAGTAGATAAAAATCCTTTGGTCTATCACAGATGCAGGAGATACTCGCTTTGGAGAGTACTTCCATCTCAACAAATTGCTTTATCCCAACATAAAGAGATATTTTAGAAAAAATTAAGTCATAGGTCGAAAATGTTCCATCTGCTTGAAGAAGAAGAAACGTGCACCAGGCATTTCCCTTCTTTATTCCCAGGGTCATAACTTGATGCCGCTTTCTTGTGTGTTCACACTCTTCTGTGCTCTTGTTGGTAGTTTGTGGAGCATGATCCCTGAAAACCCATGAGCAGCACAGACACGCAGTGCTGAGCAGTCCCTGTGTGCCTGCCCAGGTCCTGGGCTGCAGCTGTCCTGCAGTTGAGTTACTGTGATAAATAAAGTGCAGAAGTGGGAGATCATCCCCATTTCTGCTGCGGAGTTCTATGGGAGATCGAACATCTCACCGAAATCCAAGGAAGATTATCTCATGGTAAAACTGGAGCTTGAAGCCCTGATGATATGTCAGTACCTCAGCCTTGGGCTGAGTCTTCTGCTGGGACTGCTGGAGCTCTGTAAGGACCTTGAGCTGCTTTAGGCCTCTCTCGGCTCTTGAAACCATTTTGAGTTTCACTGAGCCTCTGCTTCTGAGAGTGGTAGAGGAATACATGTCCACTAGAAAATACAGCATGTGGCAGAAACCTTGACACATTTGGTATCGTGTCAGCAGGGAAGAAGGGGAACATGGTAGAGGAAGGATATTGCTCTTCCTTCCTGGATCTCTCCCTTCCCTTCTCCATCCTTTGTATTTCTGCTCACCCTCCACTTTAGGGGTGCCACCTTCCCTCCTGGTGAGGAAGTCAGTTGTGCAGATGAAGGATGCTGACTTTTTGAAGCTCTGTTAGGTGCTTTTGTTTGCTCATCTTGGAAATTAAGCGTGGGAACAGTTACAGCCTGAGATGCTGGTAGCTGACAGTTACATATAACACATATTTCAATTTTTGTTATCTTCCTGCAGCTGTTTTCACAACACTCATATGAAAGGTCCACTTATCTCACTCTTTCCATGGTAGAAAAAGCTAAAGAAAACATTCCTGTTTGTTTGTATTGAAACTGGTATGGTTTGTGGCTTTTATGTTTTTTTTTGCTGGTCTTATTTATCATCTTGAACTCTCGAGCAGAAGGTAACAAAACACTCAAGAGCTGAGTCTTATCTCTTCTGTATCAGTGCAAAGGTAGAACTGTCACTGACCATGGGATTGCATCGTCTCATTCTCAGAGGCGCACTTTCTCTTTTAAATAAATAGATGAATCCCTCTACAAATGCTGGGCACATTTATTTTCCACTCTCTTTTCTTACTCATTAATGTATATTGCAATATATTTATTAGGAGTCAGATCTCCTATAGCACAGCAGTTGCATCATCACTAAAGACCATTTTTTTAGTTCTTCATTCAAAACAGCTGTATCAGAGGGATAGATGTATAGGGGTTATTTAGTATACTGAGGCAGTGCATTGCATCCATGCAACTGCAGCTTGCATGGATGGACCAGGGGTTGGCACATCTGGCTACCCTCCATGTAGCCAGCAACATTGTGAAGTTCCAAAGCCTGGAAGCCAGGGAGATGGCAATTTGCATGCTGCCAGGGTGCATTGGAACCCCTTCAAAGCTAGTAAGGTTTGGGCTCTGGAGCTTCTCTGGAACATAAGGGATTTAGGAGACAGGCTGTGACTCCTCCTGTTCTTTCCTTTTTCTAATGGCTGGTGTGGTCTGCTGCTGTAAAGGAGATGCCATTCAAGACAGTGATGGTATTTGTCCAGCCTGGAAAGGTAGTCAGGAGGTTGTTTGCTTTTGTGACTAGTTAGAGATTGCAGACTGAAGGGAGGAAGAGCTTGATTTCTCATGTGTGGGCTGTCAGGGACTGGGCTGAGACTGTGCTTGTCTGGTGGGGAGACAGAGGGGTTTATAGTGTCTGTTACAAGTCATTGTGTCTCTTGTCATTAGCTAGATGCAAATCAAAAGATCTTTAAATTGGCTAAAGTTTGCATGGAGTAAATGAGTCAGATACTTCTCTCTTTGCAGTGGTCTTCCTGTCTGTAAATCGGTGCCGGGTGCAAGCCAGAGCACCTAGGACTTCGCTTGCCGCTCTGCTCCAGCAGCTCCAGGTCAACTGAAACCATTTCCAAAGTCTGCATTCCTTTGATCAGTGATTAGTGAACTCAGGTATTTAAAGTAAATGTTACGGTTTTCTGGGAACTGTCACCTGAGTTGCCATATAAATGGCGTGAAATTACTGTGAGGGAGCCAGTCCAGCTGTCACAGGAATGTTTTCCACTTGCATAGATATATAGGGGAGGATGTCTCAGTGCTGCTGGATGGTAAGAAATTCAGCCTTGCAGCCTTTCTGAGAAGTGGCTTTTCTGCCTGCTTTGTAAACTGTGAAAACAAAACAACCAGATGAAGAGATTTACCCGAGATCATGTAGAATGCTTCTGTGCTTGAGATCAGAATCGTTCATCTTCTGTGTCCCAGTTTTGCACTCCATCTATTAATACACCATGCTATTTTTAGCTCTCTAAGTAGCCACATTGTTAGCAATTAGCTCCACTAATAACTGCTCTTCCATACGCTGCAGGATCCACCAGCAGAGCGGCACGCTCTTCTGAGCCAAGTTAAATACATTGGCGGCTAATAAAAGGCATCCGCTTTTCAAGTTGGTTGTTGCTGAGCAGACACGTGTCCTTGTAGCTCTTACAATCAGGCAGCTGGCTAAATACAGCTCCTGTATATGGGTTAAGGATGAGGTGTTACTACTCAGGGTTTCCGGGGCGTTCCCCTGCTGACCTTTGAAGAAAGTGAAGAAGCTCGATCTTTCCCTCTCTTTCCACTGTATGCTGAGTCAAGGCTGCTGCTTTCGAAGACAGCTAGCATGTCATAGTACCCAGAAATGAAAATTTTATTAATGGCTGCAAACATCTTAGATGATGGCTATATTTGCACCCCAAGGGAATTAGTAGTTACTGTAGGGATTAGGAGGTGCACTTGGAGCAGCTGGATGGAGCTGTGTGACCAAAATCAGATGCAAAGTAGATGACTGCAGAGGAGGAGATGCTGAGCTGCAGTTCTCTTGAATGCCAACCGTGATGACAATTTTGCTCCATGAAAAACAAAATTGCTTTACTGGTACCAGCATAAGGGTGCTATTTAAGCAAACGGACACATTAATTATTAAGAGGAACAGGCTATTTTCTCACATTTTCTTTTAAGAATCCAGTCTCCCAGCTTCTAAGCGCAAGATAAGGAATCCAAAAACGTTCTTTCTCCAGCGTGTAGAAAAACAGGAGATGGATGACTGCAGTGCTGTGTCACCTCACTGCATTCTTGCTATGTGACTTTTGCACCGTGTGTAGAGCAACTGTGTGTAGGGGCAGCCAAATGACTCCCCTTTCAGAAATGCCCACGTCAGAGAGGTTATCAACTCCAGAGCCATGACCTCTTGTGAGAGAAGCACTCAGTTGCCTTCAGATCTGCAAGATCTGTGTGAACGTCACCATATTTTGCATGCAAGATTTTTTTCCCTCTCCCTCTTTGATATAAATATATTGAGATAGTTATCTTTAACTGTGCAGATACGAATGCAAGCCAAGCTGGTTCACTGGATATTGGTGCAAATCATGTATGCTTAAACAAGCAGTCTTTATTCAGGCAAAGCCCCTGCTGATTTTTCTTTGCTTCTGTAATTTCCAAAGCTCTGGTCCAAAGCTTGTGGTGCACATTAGTTTGCCTTTGTATTGTAACATGGATGGGCTGTCCTTGTAATAAAAGTATGTTTATTTACTGATAGAAATGTGCAGAACTGTGATAGGTTGCTCCATAGATTATTATTGAATCCTTCATTTTCTTTTTATTCCTGAAAAACTGGCTAGGCTAAATGCTGTGTTAGGCCAAATAGCCCTCCCTCTGTTCTTCTTTTTTTTTTCTTTTTCTTTTTTTTTTTTTTTTGTTGGTTGTTTGTGGTTTTTTCCCCCACCAAAAACTGAGCTGGCAAAATGGCCTTTTTCTTTATGGGAAGCTCCTAATTTGTATCTAATATTGTATCACATGTGCTACCAAAGCACTAACGGGGCTAGATTACATCTGTGGCTGGTTCAGTTCCTACTGTGTGCTTTATTTGCATCTTGGCAGTAAGATGTGACAGTTTTTCCCCCTCTTCCCCTGTATACTGTTTTCCTATGAAATGTACGTTTAGATATATAAAAGGCAATTTTGATCATACAGCTCAAAAGAGGAAAAAAAGACCAAACCAAACCCCAAACCCAGAGTTAAAGACTCTAGTAAGAAGGTCTCAGAGCAGCAGATGTGTACCTAGAATAATGGGAGGTTTCATAGAGGACAAATTGTCCTCTCAAGAGTGTCGACTGAGTCCAGTTCTTGTGTTCTTCATGTAAATTCAAATGGGAAGAAGTGGACAGGAAGACCTGGGATGGGAAAGCCTGGAGCAGCACAGCTTGTTCAGCCCAGTACAAGTGTATCTGGGAAGAGATGACCTTCTGAGACAGAAGGATGCTGGTGGTTCAGGAGCAAATGGTTTTCATCTGGCATAACTGTAATTAGGACAAACATAAAAATAAAGTTTCTAGTTGTGTCAGAAGTGAGGTTGTGGGGAAGCATTCTAATAGGAGTGATGGGACCAAGGTGTTTGGTTTATTTCTGGGCGGGATTATGTGTTTGTCTGAGGTGAATACAGATGGAGTTCGTGCTCCGGGGATGCTCTTCTCAATCCTATTTAAAAAACAATTTTAAAGAAAGGAAAGGGAGAAAATGTATCTAATGAAAGTGAGTTTAAGGTTTCAAGAGAGAATAAGGTGGCCTGGTTTCTTTTCTATATGGCTGTCCCCATACAGAGGCTGTGCTCCAATGAAGGAATCAGTTTTATTCCAAGGCTGATAGTTAAGTGCTGAGAGTGACTGTCTGAGGCTGTAGTTATGTGGCCCTTTTCATCCATTGTGAGCGTGTCATTGCCAAAGGGGCTGGTCCCACTGCCTTTATTCTCTCAAACTGATTTCCGTCCCATTATTGATGCCTGGGCACATGTAATTCTGCAGCACTTCGACACTGACCTGAACAAAATTTAACCAAGAGGAAAAAGACAGTTGTTTTGATGGAGTCAAGACAGAACTTGTCTGACAGGAGCCTCTATCCTTTGGGCAGATAGGGAAAACAGAGGTAGCCCTGAGCAGTGCTGGGGATGCATTGTGAAACTGCCCCAGCAATGGGTCCCCAATATGGGAAGAACATGAAACTGTTTTAGCAGATCCAGAGGAGGGTCCAAAGATGTTCAGAGCACCTCACCTGTAAGGAAAGGCAGAGAGAGCTGGGGTTGTTCAGAGTGGAGAACAGAAGGTTCCAAGACGGCCTTAGAACACCTAAAGGGTCTACAAGAGTTCTGGAGAGAGACTTCTGACAAGGACATGGAGTGATAGAACAAGGTGGTGGTGGTGGGAATGGCTTTGTACTGAAAGAGGATAGGTTTAATTTGGACATGAGGAAGAAATTTTTTATTATGGGGGTGGTGAGATGCTGGAACAGTTTGCTGAGAGAAGCTGTGGATACCCCATGCCTGGAAGTGCTCAAGGCTACGTTGAATGGGGCTTTAAGCAACCTCATCTAGTGGAAACTGTCCCTGCCCATGGCAGTTGATTTGGACAAGATACTCTTTAAAGGTTGCTTCCAACCCAAACTGTTCTGTGATTCTATGAAACTGTGATAGCCATGACAGGAGCATTTATTTTCCAGTCCCTTTGATATAGGAGGAGATGGAGGTGACCCTTACCTCAGGCTTCACTCTTGGGTGTGGAGGTCTTGGGGTTTGGTGGGTCTGTGTTGATTCACAGAGTCATGCTCTCGTGCCTGGTCCCCACTTGCAGGCAAGCTGACAGAAGCATTGTGCCCGCCCTGGAAACTCCTTAACCACAAAGCCTCACAGCCCATGGGCTCCTCTCTGCTGGCAGGAGCCTTAATGGCAGCCTGCGTGAAACACTTCAGTGGCTCTGAGATGTCAGGGTAGAGTGATTCATATATGGGGTTTTCTCTCCCTTTCTGGCGTGTGAAGCTGGGGAGCTGTTTGGAGTTTTCTCCCCTTTCCACCCACGCTCCCCAGCTCCCCCTATGAAATCTCCATGAGACACCCGTGTGATGACTCAGCCCCCTTAGGAGACCTTGGGGTATTTCCCTCACCTCCCCAGCAGTGATTTCTCTCATGAGAAAGTTCTTGAGGTCTTGAACTTGGGTGCTATGGTTCACCAGAACTTGCCGAGGCATAGGCAGGCAGCTAACATGAAGGTCACAAAAGAGTGCAAAAGAGCCAGTACGGTTGTTCAGGGTTGCTTTCATCAAACAGATTTGAAAGATGTCTGTCTTTTTCCATCAGTAGTTTCATTACTAAATTATTTGCAATTTAGTTGTTGAGCTTTAGTCAAAACAGGGATGGGGGAGGAAGCATCCCCCAATATTCAGGATCATTTTGCATTCAGTGCACGGGTGGGTTGGCATTCCCCTGCTGTTTGGGATGTTGTACAAACCAACCCCAATCAGCTCTTTCTCAGCCACTGGCTCCTCACTTAAATTCACACTCACTGTCAAGCAAGAAAGTGATGAGCACAAACCCCCAGACTACCACATCTGTAAATTTGACTCATGATCCCAAAAGCTGTGTCATGTACAGCCTCTGCCAGAGGTGTTTGCCAAAATGCCCACCAGCAGGAAGAGTCACATTATGATTAGTTTTGGGGTACTTCACTCATACTCCACATAGATCCTAATAGTTGTCTTGCTTCTCTTAGTGTGCATGTTTCACCCCATAAGCCCCAAGATAACTTTCCCTCTGCTACTTTGGGTGCTGTCTTGGTGACCAGATACCATCCTCTTCATTTTATTTCTCTGATAACGTTTTGATAGTTCTTTTTTCCCCTCTTGTTTTCTTCACAGATTTATCTGGAAAATATGACCAGCAGGAGCAGCTTACTCACCATTAGATAAGTATTACAGATGACTCATGCTAGAGTACTGATAGCTGTGCAGCTGAGATGATTATACTGTTTTATAACAGCTGTAGTGTGGTGCCAAGAGTCAGGAACCTAAATTTCACTGTCCATTCTTTTCCATGAATGTGCTTTGGGTCTCTGGTGCCTTTTATGCTTGGTTTGTCCATCTAAAATGTTCACAGAAGAGGTTTACTTCCTTTGGTGGGGTACAGGTTATGGGGTAGCTCATGCCATTTAAAGTTGTCACCTTGAAATGAAAGGTAGTGTTGAAAGGCTGCAGTTTTGTAGCTGTTCTCCAGGATATGCAATTTTTTCTTTTTAATAGGTGCCATTAGTTGCTTTCCTTGATTCTTTGGGGTTTCTTTTTTGTTTTGTTTTTTCCAGAGCCAGTACACCCCTTCTCTAGCATGACAAACCAGAAGGTACAGAAACAGGTAAGGCAACTGCAACTGCTGTAACATGTAAGCATGTTACTTATAAGTCATTAAGGGTGAAATACTGGATGCAATAAAGTGGGGGGAAAAAAAAGACTTAGTGGCAAGTGAAACTTGTACCCAATGTGCTCAACTCCATGAAACCCCTGAAATTACTACATTCAGGGATGAATTTGTAGGCTACCTGAGAGTGTGCACCTGAACCTCCCTCTGTACCCCAAACCACTGGCCTGAAGGCTGTGTGAGCAGCAGGTGATGAGATTTAAGAAGTGATGAGTAACAGGAAGGAACCTGCCCTTGGGAAATATGCAAAATGAGCTGAGCTGTGAAGATGGGGGGTACATACAGTATGGCAGGAGCTGCTGGGGAGGTGTTAATTCACATGGGATGTCAGGGGACTGAGGTGGTTTTACCTTGGAGGGGTGCAAAGGGCCATATAACAATGAGGAAAATTTGGAGTTAAAAGGAGAAATTTTTCAAGGGAGCATCCAGGGAGGTACATTCTAGCAATGGCACGATGCATGGATCTGCCTGATGTACCCTATGTGGTGTCAGCAGGGGTGGTTTATACCATACACTTGGTACACCAAAGGTGATGACCTTTGGTTCACGCCATGGCTTATACTGCTGAGGATGTTTGGTTTCCACTAAGGTGGAAGGCATCATTTCCATGATGCTGAGTAGCTGTGGCACCAACAGTATGTTCCTTTCACCAGCCCCAGCCTGGGGCAGGAGCTTCCAGCGAGGCAGTGGGGACACGTCAGGTGCTGCACCTGATCTCTCAGCAAACATGAACCAGAGCCCAGGTTGATAAATACAGAAGAAGAATCTGGCTTGCAGATCTGTGTTGTGTCCCAATGGCATGATTTTGGTCTGCATTTACTGTGAGGGTGATGTGACACTGGAATAGGTTGCGCAGAGGAGAAATGGATGTCCCATCTCTGAAAGTGTTCAAGGTCAGGCTGGACAGAGCTCTGAGCAACCTGCTGTCCCAGCCTGTGCAGGGGGAGTTGGACTAGATGATCCTTGAAAATCCCTTACAACCCAAACCATTCTGTGGTTCTATGATTGTAATGCTTTGCTATGCTCATTGGAGTTTCCGTTCTTCAGGCTGTTGTGCCACTTCAGAGTAAAGAGCTGTGTCCTGCTTCTGCTATAAAATAATAAAAAAAATTGCATTGCATCTGGCTCCAGTGGAAGCCCCTGCACAATGGCTTATAACATAGGTTCAGTTAGACCCCTACCTCATAGAATAGAAAATGCTTTTAAGGTCTTCTCCTTTTAGGTTCTGCATCAGATATTTGCCTGTCGTGAACTAATCTCAGGACTAAATTTTTCAGGGTGGAAATTTGCTGCTGCCCTTGGGAGAAAGGATGATGATTTGGCTTTTGATGATTGTGTAGCATCAGCCAGTTAGCAAGGGTCAGGGCATCAGGAATTTTACGAGTGTGTTCTTCCACTTTGGGCATATCCTCCTACAATGATATGGCTAAAAAAACCCACCAAACTCTTATGAATGCTCTTAACCATTATTCAGTGGAAATATTTTTCGGGTAGAGAAATGAGAACACCAGCTTCTGCCCTGCTCACCATGCATCACTGGGGTCAGGATGGCAACTCAGAGGCTGGATCTGTGCTTCCCCCGTGGGTGGTCACAGCTATACGTATTCAAATCAAGCACCCAGGCATGTCACCTCACTGCCACACAGGGCTGAATGAGGCACAGGGGCTTTCCAGCCCTGCAGGCCATTATTAGTAAGAGGGTTTGCGCGTGGTGTGTCTTTTGGTTCAAGCTGTGAACTGCCGGCAGGCTCTAAGAACTGTTGCTGAGCCTTGTTAATAGTATTGCAAAAAGTTTCCGAGAAGCAGAATAACTTCCTTAAATATATATATTTTACATCTAAAGATGCTTAGGTGTGTATTTGTGCTGAAAGTTTGCTGACCCCAGTAGAGAGGATTTATAATCTTGCTTTTGTTCGGGAAGCTCAGGCAGGTAGTGGATAAGGAGGGAGTTGGGGTTTTGCTTCTCACTGATAGTTTGGGATAGTGGATTTTGGGGCATGTTTGTGGGTTTGCTGGATAGATAGAACAATTGAGAGCAATGTGAGAGGCCTGTATAGTAACTTCAAGATTGCACCAGTTGAGCAACTAGATCAGGGATTACAGATCCCAGGACATCTGAAGTCCAAGCAGGTTTTTAAATCACACAGGTCATTTTAAAAGAGATAATTAAGTTCCTGAGTTCCTCAGTAGTGCCTACAAGTATTCCTGTGAATGGCTCATGAAGCACTTGCAGTCTATAACTTCTGGCAGAGGTAAATGTGCTATTAGGTGGAAATTAGCTGCCCGTGTGGCATTTTCTGTATTGGAGTCTTGGGGTGTTTTACCAAGATGTGTTAATACAGCTGTGCTGAATGTACAATTCATCTGCATGCTCTGATAACCATATTCATGTGAAATGAATCCCGATGGAGCTCTTTGAGATGTCGCCGCTCCCATTTCTCACCTGCCCTGTTGCCAAAAGCTGCTACCCAAAGAGACAGGGCTAAAGGAGGGGGTTATGTGTGCAGCTGCACTGTATCCATTGCTCTGTATGAGCACAAAACCATCTTTGCTTACTGGGAGACCTGGAGCACAAAGTGGGGAAGCCAAAATGTGACATAACTATTCTGCCTCCTCTTACTAGAGGGATGAATGGTTAAAGGCTGGAAGTGCACTGAGGTGGGGGCAGCAATGTTTGAGGTGACAAAGTTTGGCTTTGAGAGCAGTTTTGCCAACTGGAAGTCTTTGCTTCTTTACATTTGAGTAGTTGGTAAGGCGAGAGTCGTTGCATGGCCCCCCCCCCCCCCCCCCCCCCCCCCCCCCCCCCCCCCCATATAGGTAAGCAGTGCAGTTTTTGGTTTATGCTGCAGTCACAGGAGATCTAGTCAATGTTGTCCATAGGGTTTAAGGCATGATGAATCTGACGAATGAAATGAATGACACCTTCATCCTCTCTGGCTGTGTGGCAGATTCTTCACTGACTGCAAAAACACCTGGTGCCAATTCATTGGAATGCAGATGCCAACACTGCAAACACCTTTCTTTGATCAGATGTGGTGTGCCCCCAGCCAGCTCCCTTAGACTAGATATGAATACTTCAGATGGCTAGAGGGTGAGATAAATCCTACACCTGCTGTAGCAATGCTTGTGCTGCTGGCTGTGGTGGGCTGTTTGGGAGGAGAGGGGGGTGTTAAAGCAAGTTTAGTGATCCCTTCTTGCAGCAAGACTTTATTTTCCATTCATTTCTGAAGAATATGGTGTTACAATCAAGTCTAGTTTGAAGAAGGGAAAACTCCTATAGGGCAGTATTCATTTGGCAGTGGCTGTGTCACCCACAGGCTGTGCACCCACTGCAGCTGTGATCTGTGAATGTGACGGGAAGGCAAAGGTAGGATAGGGCATGGCAAAAGAACCATATGGGAGCTTTTCAGGAATAATGTTGCTGGAGGCAGTATGGGGAAGACTGGAAGTAAAGACTGCCCTTTCCAAAAGATTTAATTAGTTTTGTGGCAAAGGTTGCTTTGTGTCTTAGCTCAAGGGTTTCATAATTTTAATACTTTCCATTTTGATGCTAGTACCTAAGTTATACAGAAGAAATCCCCAGGAGTTTCACCATGTCTGGGCAAATTGTGCTAGCCAAGTGTCACAAGAAGCTTTCATGAAACCATAGTCGATTATTGTGGATGGGCTAATCAGTGGCCATACAATTAGCTGACATTTGAAATTAATTTTAAATAGCGTCACCTCTGTGTGATGGCTTTAAGGGAAAACATTGTAACTGATGGGAAACCAACAGAGCAATATCAGACATTTTAGTCAAAATGACAGGCTCAAAGTCTGCCCTGACATCTTACCCCAGCACATGACATACTCTAGGCCAGCCATGAGAACCTCATTTTTACTTTCACTCCTTCTCTTTATGGACTCTCCAGGAGGTTGCTGCGTTGCTATCAGTGAGGCATAGAAATGCTTGTTACCTGCCATGCACCACCATGATGTAGGTAGCCTCGCAAACTTCAGGACAGTCATTGCAACCACTGCAGTGTTATGAGGGGGAGAGGATATTGTGAGGCTTCATCTTGGCTAATCAATTCAGTGTGTTTTCACCAAGGGCAAGGTCATCAGCTCCTCTGCTCATGTTTCCCATGCCCTTCTGGGTTTGCCAAACAAGATATTGCAGCTTCAGACTGTAATGGAAACATCCACATGTGAACGGGATGAAAGCATCAGTCTCTGAAGTGCCTCTGTCTTGGTAGTGACAGTAAACAGGGGGAGGGTTTTGTTGGCTTCTGGTATTGTGGGCACTATGTTGAAGAGGGATGTTTGGTGGCTTTGTTTGCCTGGTGTTATGTGAAGATGTCCGGGACCTTCTGAGATGCAGGCTTAGAAAGTTTGTATTGCTCAGCCTGGAGAAGAGAAGGCTTCAAGTATAGCAGAGGAAAAGAAAAGGCTTCATTATTGTGGCCTTTCAATGTCTAAAAATGTATTGTAGGAAAGAAGGGGACAGACTTTGTACCAGGGCCTGTAGTGGCAGGATGGGGAGCATCTGCCCACTTAAAGAGGGCAGGTTCAGACTGGACATGAGGATGAAAGGTTTTTATAATGAGTGTGGTGAGACACTGGAACAGATTGACCAACGAAGTTGTGGATCCTCCATCCCTGGAAGTGTTCAAAGTCAAGTTGGACAAGGCTTTGAACACCTTGATCAAATGTAAGATACCCCTGGCCATGACAGGTTGGACTAGGTGATCTTTGAAGGTTGCTTCCAGCCCAAATCATTCTGTGATTTTAATTTCTGTGATTTAAATTTTTCGGTGAGGTGGTTTCCCAATGAAGGGAAGAGGGAGAAGGGAAGCAGTGGGACTGCTGACTGTGGGAATCTCTTCTGTGTTAGCATCCCTGTAAGCCCTGCTGCTTTCTTCATCACTTCCTGGCAATCACAGAATCAAAGAGTATTCTGAGTTTGAAGGGATGCACAAAGATCATCAAGTCCAACTCTTAAATGCTGAGGACTGGAGAGATTTGGGATTGCTTTCTCATTAACTCATATTGTGTCTGGGTTGAGGAGCTGCAAAATGAGGAAGCAACTAAAGTGGAGCACAAAATTCAACCTTTTATTTCCCTGGGTTGCTGCCTGTGGAGGTCCACAGATATGTGAGTGTGGGGTGTGTATGCTGATGGGCACTTGGTGAGTGTTCTTGTGTTGGTACACAGAGGTGGTTGTGCCAATGAGCGCTGGATATGTCTCTTTCCAGATCCCAGCACCCTCTCCCTTTTAGATGATCCTTGGTGCAGGTGTACAGGGGCTGGCTCTGCCATCTACACTGGTTATAGTGGCAGCAGACTTCCCCTCTCCAAGAAGAGTTCTCCCTGGCTGCTGCAGAGCCTGAACAGTTAGCTGCTACAGCCCAGCCCTGCTATTGCAGCAGATCTATAGATGTATCATGAACAAGGAGGAGGGGAGGCACTTGGAGACACATCTGCATTGGACCATGTCACACAATTGTCCCCAGTGGGCAGCAAGCCCAGTCACTAGGTCCACACAGTGCCAGTGTCCTGACCATATGGCCATGCCAGCCTGGCTGCCTGTCCCAGGCACTGTCAGTCTGAGCAGGAAGCTGGTGCTTGCTTGGTTGTGTCTTAAAACCTTGATTGCTGCCTGATTGTTATATTCCAGCCTCCCCCAGCTTCATGTGTCTCTTTGTATTCGGAGCTGCAGCCCGAAAAGACTGAGCTAAACCTTGTGCCCCAACGGCTGCTCATCTGAAAGTGCGGAGCCAGCTCGCAGCAGCTGCTAAAATAGCAGAACTGAAGTGGGGAATGAAAAGTGAGATGGTGATTAAGACCTGATTTCCTGTTGTGGCCCCACAGGGCTCCCGCCAGCAATGGAGACATTGGCAGCAATGGTGTGAAACATCCCAGCCTTCAGCCTTGAGCTGGCTGAATTACTCACAGGCTGCCCTGTGCAGCTTGGTTGTCTCAGTGCTTTGTAGATGTTGGTAAGAGTGCTAGGCTGGGCTCAGAGGGATGATGAGGATCCTGCTTTAGGAAGCGGGGAAAGATAAGGAGTCCATGCAGATGGAGAGTCCATGCAGGCTGGTCCTGGCTGAATTGAGTGAGATTGGAAGCAGCCGTGGTAAGATCCAGGCCAGCTCTGAGGCAGATTGAGATTCATTGCTTTGTATTACCTGGAAGACCTGAGAGAATGCACAGCATTTAGGAACACTGGGAATGCAGGTCCTCTGGATTTTTTCACCTATCTCTGCCAATAACTTTTTTTTTGACCCATCATCTAGGTCTGGGAGAGAGGAAGACACAGAGAGAGAAATTGGTGCTGCAGGCATGGTGAAACTCCCTAGTTGATGCTGTTTGTTCCAAGGACACAGAAATTGTTCACCTATCCTACCATTTGGCCTCATGTGTACCTAGATGTTGTTGAAAAGCAAATACATTAGAATTAGTTTATCTTTTTGGCCTCGATTGCATCAGAAGCTCTTTCAAGAGAAAATAGTTCAGTGTTAAAGAGCTGCCGAGCTGGCGGCTCTTCCTCTGAGGACTGTTTCACTTGCACTCACTAACATGCTGTGTATGTGTGTATATGTGTGAGTGCCAAAGGCAGCTTCTGGTTTCCTTCTCACCCTGGAAGTGCAAATCACTGCTCTCTTGAGTGTGCTCCAACGGCTCCTAGGTCTGTTCTGTAGAGGTTAGAACCTGATGTGTTTCAGCAGTCCAGATCACATCACTGTGAAATGGATGCTTCCTGATTGGAGCAATAACGTGCAACATGGAGATGGGACTTTCTTTCACCACCTTGTCTTTTGGAGAATGCCAATTGTAAAACCCACTGCAAAGAGACCAGAACCCCACTCATCATAGTGTTTGCTCTGTACTTAGTGATTACCCTATTTCTTTCTGTATTTGAAAGTCAAAGCAGCTCTCATCCTCAGTGAAATCCACCAGAAATAGTACAGATATGGAAAAGTAAATAGTTGCATTTTGAGCAGGCAGGCCAAGTATGGCTTTGAGGAGACAGCAGGGAACAGACTGCAGATGAATTTCTGTTCAAATTGCTGTCATAGAGATATAAAACTCTTCTCTCTTTGCAGAACTCTTTCATAATAATCTAAGGGGAAATAATGCTTGGTTGAAGAGAGCAACATAGCCTTGATCTGGTGGCACCTGGCATATTCCCTAGTCCTGATTCCCTAGCCCAGCAAGCGTATAGAAGACTAGAAGGATACGGAAAACACAATAAATTTTCTCCAAGGATCAGAGGTGTAATCTCTTGAGATGATCCAAACACCTTTAATTAAACTCTTGCAACCAGGAATGGCAGTTTTGCTGGAATTTGTGAGTCACGGCACAGAAAGGCAGCAGGCTGTGTCACCATCCTAACTTCCAAGTGATGGTTGCAGGGCAGGGAGGATGTGGCAGAAATGGAAGATCTGGTGGAAGAGGGACAGGGTGATCTCAGTGACATGTTGGTCTGTGGAAGAGGGCAGGTGTGGTCAGCTCACCAATGTGTCCCCATGTCACTGAGGAGGTCGTCCAAATGGCACCTCTCCTCATCCTGTGGTCTTTTTCAAGAGCTGTGTGGCCACCCACTAGCATGTCTTGGGTGGCTTCTCCAGTGTGATCCCACATTCATGACCGCACCCATCAAGCAGTACTGGTGCGTGGTAGAAGTCGGGAGCACATGGGAGAGCAGCCGAAGGACACCTCAGCTAGCATTAGCCATCTTCACTTGTGTCCCAACTGCTTCCTGGCTTTGCTGAGTTTAGTGATGAAAGGTGTGCTCCCACCTTGCAGCATGTTCAGCCCTGCCCAGGGACTGCAGGTCATACTTTGATGTGCCTTCTCTTTGTCAGCCATTCCAGCTTGGCTTGCTTGCCAAGTCCATGTTCAGTGTGGCAAGTGTCAGCAGCAGAGCCAAGGGATCACCAGGGTGTGTTGTGCTCTATTTCCAAAGCCTGCAAGAAGGTGGAAAGGTTCTGGGGCAGGGGAGAAAGCAAGAGGCAGAAGGAGTGATGCCACATGGGTTTGTTGCATTCCATCAAGGAAAACAAAGCATCTCTGCGAAAACTTGATGATCTTGGAGATCTTTTTCAACTGTAATGATTGTACGATTCTGTGACAGGAGAGCATCAGGGAAATAAAAACTGAGATAAAGAAGAGATAAAAAAATGAGATAAGATAAAAAAGATAAAGATAAAAAACTGAGATAAAAAAAGAGATAAAACTGGCTCTCCCTTTAGCAACCCTCTCTTGCAACTCTCTTCCCTTGGGTCTCTCACCACCAACAGTAGGAAATAAAAAGGGAAAGAGAAAAAAAAAAGCCTCGAGATGGGTTTTGAATGGATGCCAAGTTTGATTTAATTAGATGTATTGAATTTGTTAACTTCTGAACGATGTGGCTGTCACGCGGGAGAAATGACGAGCTGCAAGCAACGATGGCAGTGCAGCACAATCCTGCCAAAAGGTTCAGCAAAGCAGAAGGATTGACCTACTTCCATCGGCTCCATGGAGAGCACAGGCGAGTGCCCTCCACTCGCTGTCGCTGTGCTCCCTGGAGGGCTGCACATCCCTCTGTGCAGGGGAGAACTCACTGGGCTGGGAGGCTGCTGGGGAGCCCAGCATTGCCCGTCAACTCCAGCACAAGCCCAGGGCTGAGTCAATGTCTGTGTGCCTGTGGGAGGCAGCTTGCTCAAAGCAAGGTCTCCCGCTTTGTGTGCTGAATGCTGATTTCTGACTGACACTGATTTTTCTGCTTCTCACAGCTATTGTACCCATAAAAAATACTCCAGTATTCTCTCATAATAGGCCTAAATGCTGTTGCAGCTGATAACAGTGATAAAATCACCCATGCACACTGCCATGGCAACCTACAGTAATTGCTCCTTAGTTTTGATGTCTGCTCTTTAGCGTGAGCACAGACGTGTGGTTCTGATTGAGACTTGCCTGGGAATTACCCAAGTCTGGAAGATTTATGTTCGGTTATGAGCTCTGAGAGGTTTTGGAGCCACTGAGCAGTGCCTTGTCTTGCCGGCCGCCTGCAGGGTCAAGCAGGTAGAGCAGGGCATGCTTCCCCTTGCACCTTGCTGCAACCCATGGCAGTGCAAATTGCATCTCAAAAGAATTGTCAGTGCTGGGGAGGAGGCTTCCAAAACGAGAAATTTGTTTCCAAATGAATTCCATAGTGGTTATCAAGAAGAACTGCTGTGTATCTGCTCCCAGCTCTGCCATCATGTGTGTGTGCATAGACCCAGGATCCTCCATGACCACAGGATCCCTTTGAGATCAGTATGGTGCCTCCTGGCCAGGTAACATCCCAGCTAGAGAAGTCCAACAACTGAGTGACATGCTGGTGTTCTGTGCCTGATACCAGACACCACCCATTCATTTGACAGCCTCCTTCATCACTCATTAGTGTCAATGCAAAAATATGTGCTGTGAAATTGTTTCTGTCAAGTGGTGAATGTGGATTTCCCAAACTGCCAGCCTGGTAGTGGTTCTCCTGTGATAGAGAATGTTTGCCAAGACCTTTGGAGCTAGAAGACACCAAGAGAGGTGTCTGTGAAGTGCACAAGTATGGAAGTGTTGCATGAAACCATGGTCTGGGTTGCGTAGAAGATCACCAAGTGACTGAATGAAATGCTGACATGGGAGGGAAACTTAAGACACACTGTCAGCCTTCTCTGATTATTGTCAGTGTTAACCCCAGGTTTGTAACATCAGGCTTGCCACACAGATCCTCATGGTAGTGAGCCAACATGGTGGGGAATTTGCTATTTCAGTGGGGAAATGAGACAAAGCAGCATTGGGGAATTTGCCTAAGGTCACACAGAGAAGACAACTGGGATGTTGTTTCCCACCACTCAAACTCTGGCCTTTTCCTTTTCCTGCCTTAACTGTAGTTTCTTCTGACATACAAAAGCCCTCACTCAGAGCAAGAGAAGGGTTGCTTGAGTGAGGAGATGAAAGAATAAGTGATATTTAACTGAGTAGCATCAAGAAATTATACAGGACGAAGAAACAGAGGACAGATGAGAGGAACTCAGCTGTCTACTTCTGCAGAGAAGATCTCTCTTTGGAGAAATGAGACTGCTTTCAGGATTTATGATTCAGCTTTCAGGTTTGTTGTTGATAGTTAAGATGTTTTCATTTTGACTTCATCTGTTGAGAAGGCAATAAGAGCCCTGTGAGGATGCGTATCTCTCCATCAGGTATGACTAATTGTGTTGAGATGGCTACGAGCATAACAATTTTTTTTCCCCCCAGAACAGCTCATTACAGACTGCCTGATAGCTGAGCCCCAGCAAGTGTTTTTGTGGGAGTTTTGCTGATTGTGCATCCCAGATAACCTGTGAAAGAACAAACATGGAAAGTGTTGAATATTCAGCTCAAAAACCAGAAAGCAGACTTGTTTCGCTACTTGTCTGAACCAAGATTTCAACCTGTCTTCTCAGTGCTTTTCAGGAAATTCATCTTGTCTGGGACATGTCATCTGGCAATCAAGTTCTCCCATTCAAGGACAGCCACCAGGATTTCTATAAAGGCCAGGGCTCATGGCTAGGCACTGGTGTCTTTGCAGCTCAGTGTTGTGTTTTGCTTTCTACATCTCCTTGGAGAGAAAAACTCAGTCCATCCAAAACACATTTTTAAACAAAATTTCTCCTAATATTACAGTCAAAAATAGTCTCCAAAAAAGCCAGTGCATGGCAGAAGCCAAAAGCACTTTCTCTAGATGTTCTCTGCTGTTGATCCTGTTTCTGCAAGAACTCAGGAGTTTTGGTGCAGCCTAAGGGCTGAGTTTAAACTTCTTGTCATTATCTTGGTTGCCCCCTGCTCTTCAGGATAACAGCTGTATGTATGCATTAAAACCACACTTACATTCCTGAAGAAGTGTGTTGGCACAGATGAGCCATTAACCTCAATATATCAGCTCAGTGGTCAACAGCCTTACGCGGAAAAGAGCTTTGGTGTGCAACTCTTCCACTTGGCAAGTTTAATCTTTGTATGGATTGCAACTGAAAGTTATCTACAAGAGGCTATGCAGGTTTAAAGCTGGTCCTGCTTTTGATGAAATCATTGCTTGGTCCTCAGATTTGTAGTCATCTGGAGGCTGCACTCAAAGCATGCAGGTGGGCAGTCTGTCCGACATAGGCAGGTAGCTGAGATATTTACTCTTCCTCTGCTCCTTTTCCTGAGGAGGGAGACTGGTTTTCCTGCCTACAGCAAGGCACCTCTTCTGGTTTAGGAGTGCAAGATTACTTCCATCATGATACCATTGCGGGACCATAGTTTCTAGATGGGTGTTAGAGGAATTAGTCAGTAGTAGATGGATGAGGAGGTAGTCAGTCAGTGTGGACTTTCTGAGGGTATTGACTTCTCACAGCAAATTCACCAAAGGACCATTTCAGTCTCCTCCTCTGCTTACTATGTTGGATTTGCCATTTGTTGTTGGAGGACAGGATTTCCTTAAGGAGCTTAAGGAAAAAAAGAAAAGGAAAGAAAGCTCTGGACACTGACAGAAGGTGCATGGCATCATGGCCTTACAACTGTGGTCTGCCCCGGGTGAATGTGCTGCAGATGAGACATCCCTTGCTAGGGGTAATCCATGTGTTTGTAGCTCTTTAAAATAAGGATGTTGTCCCATGTCCCCTGCCAGCACTGAGCATGGTTCCTCTCCCTGCTGTTGGATGCCCTGTGGTGGGAAGAGGACACATGCTGGCTGCCAGTTCAGGTCTAAAAATGATGTCTGTGCAAAGTCCATCCTTGTCCGGACTCCAAGGGGCTGCTGTGCACAAGGCCTTCACACAGTTTCCTTAACAGGCTCCTTTTCATTTTTTCCAGGGACTTGTACTATGCTTCATTTCAGAGTGATCCAGTGAATTAACATATTGTTGCTGCTGCCTGAGTAATTGCCTGCCCAAGGTCTGCTTTGCTCCAACACAGTCTTCCCAGCTTCCCAGACAGAAAGCATCCTTCTCCTCTGGCAAACAAGGCTGCAAAGTATTGCCCTGAGACCTAGGTTAAAGGATAGAGGAATGGGAGGGTGAAAGAGGAGCGTGAGGCTGTTTCAGAAGGCATATCTGCTTTCAAGAGGTCACATATCGACAAGTAGGAGGGGATGGGTTTTTTTAATCTTTATTTCTGTACGAAGGTACTAATTTTGACTGAAGCTGTAGTTTCTCTTGCTCATTTGTGCAGACATTGGTATGGGTGCAGTTATAGAAATTTGGTTTAGCACAAGTCACTATGGGGACTCAGAACTGCTTGAAATTAGCTGTTCTGGGTCACACAGGAACTTCAGCAGAAATGAAACTGAGCGATCTGATAGTCTCTTCTGTACTGAAAATAAACCCCTATGAATAGGTAGGTGTAAAAATGCTTTCTGGTCTCACTTCCAAGTATAAAAAAACCCACATGTGGGTAAACCTTTAGAGGCATCTAAAGCCATGTGAGATTAGACCACATCTCAAAACACATTGGTGAGCATATTGTTGAAGCTGGACAGTTTCTTAATGAGGATGCAAGCTTGCATTTTTTTTCAAAGATGATACTTGGTCAGGACTGACTTCTGATAGGAAGGTGGCTTCCCTTAGGCAAGGATCTCCAAAAAGAAATAGGATTGTGTGCACCATGAGGAGGGCAGCTTTACCTCCTAGCATGTCTTGGCTATCAAGCAGAGGCATGAAGAGGACAGGGAGCACCAAAGCTCTGGAATAGAGGGGAGGAGGTTGGTTTATGGCTCTGCCGCTGGCCTCCTGGGTGACCTGGGGCAAAGAGATGAACCTCCCCTTTTCCACCTTCTCCCTTCCTGCCCACCAAGTGCATGTGACAGTTGCCTTGTGGTTTTATGGATCTGAGAAGCTGGGGCTCAGTAGTGCTGTCTGTAAGGTCTCTTTTCATCTTGGTTGTGACATTTCCTGTCTTTTAGCCACATAAGTTATTTTGACTGGAAGCAAGTCATTGCTTCATCACCCTTTATGACACAGGGGATGGACAGAAGGGGACAGCTGTGTTAACAGTGTAGTTTGCTCATCCTGCACTGGAGTATTGCAGTTTGCAGGGCAGAGAAGGTTTCTTGAGGCACTTCCATCCTGTGAAATAGAAGCTGCAGCCTTGGGCAGCAGGGAGAGCTGTTTTGTGGTTGGCACTATACATGGAGCTTAGGGAATCCTGCTTGTTCCGTATATACATATGTGTGTGTGTAGGGGAAGGAGGTGATCTTGTTCGGTTCCTTGGCCAAACTGAGATGAACAGTTGCATATGGGTTACTGTGAGACTGCATACATGAGTGGGTTTTGTCACGTCCTGTGGGGAACATAAGATATGGTGCCAGTGGTACCTTCTGGGCCTTGGGATGTGTTTCTTTTCTCCAGATCTTTCACTTGGGGAATATTGCAGCCCCCGAGCACTGAGTGATTCCCACTCTTTTCTCCAAAGCCTTTGCACAGGTGGCAGTTAGAAGACGGCCTGAAGGATAATGTATGCTGAAAGGGATCTTGGGGTAGGTTGGCTGTGAGATCAGACTTATGCTGTTCATGACTTCATTCAGTCAAGTCCTGCTTTATGTGAACCTGGCTCTGTGTTCTCAGTAACTTTCCTGATGGTGCTGGGGCTGCTACTGTATTCCTCAAAGCCATTCCTTGGCCTGGCTGAACAAGTCCAGGCCCCACAGCCTCTTCTCTTCAGGCAAGTCCACCAATCCCTGGCCATCCTGGTGTTCCTTCACTGTACTTGCCCTAGTTTGTCAATGTGTTTATTTTACATGTTTCTTGTACCAAAACTAGATGCGGTATCTAGATGTAGTCTAATGAGTGCTTCTGCTCCTGCAGCCCAACACACTATTGATCTTTGCTGCAGTTTCTTTCCTGTTGACCTGTGGTCCCAACAACTACCAATTCAGCCCTTGAGTGCAGCAGAGCTGCTCAGCTGGGACACTGGGCTGTGCCTTGGTTGTTCATTTAAACACGACCTGTGCTTGGAAAACCTGAGTGTTTCTCAGCAGCCAAGAGGGAAGAGGAGCATGGAGGACACCTGGAGTGGCAAAGACCTCTTTTCCCTGCTAATAATGTGGGCTCCCACGGGAAGAGGGACAGAGCCCAGACAGATGAGGCAGTGACCTGAGTTCTGCAGAAAAAAAGAAAAAAAAGCATATTGTTGTAACTGCCACCATCTCACTTACTCATCTGCAAAGCAAGATTTTACTTACCCTTATGCTTCCCGTGGGGCTGTGACTGTTGATGGCCACAGATAGCTGAGGTCCTGTGATACCAGTGCAAAGGGTTGTGGAACAAATCTTGCTTGCAGGACTCACTGCCGGGGTTGAAGCACAACTCCCAGTAGCCATGTACAAAGGAATAGTATGTATCTATGGTTTTTTACCATACTGAAACAAAATGCTGTGATTTCATGCTGTGCTGCCAAGTTAGTGTGTGAGTTTCAAAGCAGCAACCTATATTCTTTAAGATCCAAGAGCCTTGGGAAAAGATCCATATTTTATGTTGTACTAATTTAAAAAATGCTGGCTTTTTTAGTGCATCAATATATAGTAATAGAAGACAAAAAGGAGAAAGAAAAGATGGGAAAACATGGACAATCATTTTAAAGGTTTTCTGCTTTTCTGATCATGTTCTTTTCAGGAAATGAAACTCACTATATATGGTATAGGAATGAAACCACGTATCACAAGCCATTGTAGAGTTAATGAAGTGACCACATTGAAAAAGTAGTGAAAAATGTGTTCTTACTAGCACCTTCCCAGCCCATAGGAATCCTGGCTGTGGCTTGTGATTGTAGTAGGGTGAAGATTTGCATTTTCAAGTTGGCGGTTTTCCTTTTTACTCTTCAACTTCCTACAAGCTAATTTGGAGCTGCGTTAATTGTGAATCCGGAATGCAAATCAACTCACCTGCTTGTTTTTCTTTCATTTTCAGAGTTTCTAACTATGGAAGCTCTCTGGCGGAGCTGCATCATGCGCTATGCCCCTGGAATGGGATGCAGAACAGGGAGGGAAGAGGAGCTGCAATGTGCCACTGAAAGTTGCTTTCATGAAGGGAGGCTGCATGACATGTCATAAGGTGCCAAAAGCCGCTTTACTCCTGACAGTAAAAATCCTTATCCTTCTTGTTTTTTCTTTCCAGGATAGATGATATTTCCTGTTAGAGATGCTTTGTATGCAAATCAAGATGGTATATAACAAGAAAAAAAAGTCCTGAAAGCAATCACGCTGATAAACTCAGCCCACTGGGGAATTCCTGCTTATCATTTATCTTTTATTTTTTCAGTTCTGTACAAGATATTTCTTTGCCTGCACTTTCTTATGGCCTTCAATCTTTGTTCTGACAGGCCTCTTGCTTATCAACTATGATGCTTCTTGCATTTTGGAGGGCTCCATGGCAATCTGAACAAACAAAAGGCAGTAAGTGCTCGAAATTGGTGTTAACAGTCCCTACGATTCAACATTACCCTGCATTGCTCTGTTGCTTTCTGGAGTTCAGGCTAGGCATGAACCTCACACTACAGGTTGCCACAGAGTGCCTGTAATGATGATTTAACAGGGAAGCCCAGAAACATTCAGAAAGCTCAGGGAAGGAAAGAAGAGAGGTAAAAAGCAAAAAGAAGCCAGGAAAAGTTTGAACAGGAGGAAGATTTTACCTTTCTTAGGCATCTCAAGAGATGTTTTGTGCAGCACTTCTCTAATGCAGTGACATCAGTTGATCACTTCCTCGTTCTAGCAAAGCTAATTCACTCACAGAATGATTTGGGTTGAAAGAGACCTTATAGGTCATCTAGTTCAACA